>JAJIYU010011344.1:0-15365 GCA_030144865.1 Tinospora cordifolia
GTTACCATGGGAAAAGGACCAAAACATTATTCTTTCACTATAATACTGTCAGAAAGCCTTTAAAAGTTATTATTCAGCCCATTGCTTACAAAGGCAGATGGAACAAAAAAAGAAAAAGAATCAAATAAAATAATAAAAAAAAAATCTTACACCCAATCCTGAGTGAAGACAGCAGCAAGCAAAACAAAATAAATAAAAACCAGAAAAATAAATAAATAAAAACATTGTCCAGTGCTAACAAACCTCTGTTACTGCATTAGAATCAGGATCCATGTTAACATCCCGACATTCAATATCATTGAACTTGGCATCTGAAAGCTCAAAGTTCTGTGTCTGTTTCACACCAACTCGTTTTGTCTGTTCCTCGACGATATCAAGCATTGACTTGATTTGGGTCTTTTGATGCTCAAGCAAATCAATGACCTCACTTTTGTGCTTAGCATAAAAATCACGCAATTTCCATATTTTACTCCTAATCAAATTGTCTGAAAGAATCTGGATTGAGGGCAAATAGAAAAAACGAAAGTGAATAACTGACAAAAAAGCAATATTGACTTCTACAAATTTATTAAGCTAACCTCCTTTTTTTCCAATTTGTGCACCTTCATCTTCAAATGATCTTCAATTTCCAGCCCCTAGGTACCAATGACTAAAAGTTAGCCATGACATCAAGCACAAAAAATGAAAATGAAAACCTGGACTTTTTTTTTTATACGAGAAACAAAAAACTTAAAATACAAATTGTTTGAAAAAAGAAATTCCATACCATACGTAACTTGTTTTGAAGATTATCAACATAGTTTCTCAATGCTTCCAGCTCTTTTTCTAATACAAGCTACGAAATAAAACATTGTCCAAGTTTAATAGAAATGCAGAAAGAAAGCTAAAAAGAAACGCAATTTTATCTCTCAAGTTGCACTGTAGCTGCCAAAGTGCCAAAAGTCCATCCATCTTTAGTATATGAAAAGAAAGGAGGGAGCTACATATATACATATAATTACTACATAAAACCAAAAGCCTATCCATCTTTACGTATAACAACTGAAGCCTATTGTTATGATGTAATAACAAAGGATAAAAATGTAGATCACACTCGTTAACTCCACATGGAGTAGCTGTTTTCACATTTGAACCTGTGATAATATATATAATCACAACATAAAACCAAAATTCTATCCATCTTTAGGTACACGACTAAAGCCAATTGTTATAATGTAATGACAAGGGATAAAAAATGTAAATCACACTCATGACCTCCACATGGAGTAGCTATTTTCATATTTGAACCTGTGATGTCTAAGCAAAATGGAGCAACTTCACTTGTTGCACCCCAAACTCCCCTTCAAAATATTTTTTTTTTTTTGTACAAATTAGTTCCCAGATCATCAATCTACACTATGAAATAAAATTTTCATGTTAACATCATCGCTTCAAGCCCATGCTTCTACCACCTATGTATCCAAGTGCCATACACTTGACACATATGTTGACTGCTTGTAGACTAGTCACTAATTTGATAAGACACACCAAAAATTAGTTATAGTGTTCAACTTATCATGATGTCAAAGACCAAAACACAATTTGATCATTTGCACACAAGGCTGCTAATCTCAAATCCAAAGGCATATCTAATACATGAGGTTCTCACAATAATGAGGCCTAGGAAGGGATAATTTATGCATCCTTAGCACCACAAAAGATAAAGTGTTTTTTCAGCATTCAAACTCATGACCCCCAGTTCACGTAGGTTAACCTCAATTGTTGAGCTAAAGTCCACCCTTCAAATTTTAAACCCCAAATGAAACAAAATAATCCAAGTTTCAACTTCCAAGTATATTGGAATATTCTATTTAGAAGAATAATTCTATTTCAAAACTTTGACAAGTTATTCATCTTAGTTTGTTTATAATGCTACCATTCACCCAAGCTATCTAAGAATTAAGAAGAATTGCAAAGGTAGAGTCCCTCTATACCTACTTTAGCTGAAAACAAGTCCACCCAGTTAAGAGCTTTTATAATCATATTTTGAGTTGATATTTATTGGAATTGAGTGGTGTTCATTAAAATAAAAAAATATCATACGCAAATTAAATAGTTCACATTTAAATACCAAAATAAAATAAAATAAAAAAATAAAAAATAAACTCAAAACAAAGTAGCTTAAACAGACTATCAGTCAACAGCCTATATTGAGCTAAACTCACTGAAGTCTTTTCTCGACAAGTGGTCAACTAATCTACCTTATCCACTTGAACACATCAAAGGCTAAATCTTCAATTATAATACAAGAAGATTATGTATCCACATTATTTTATGTATTCGACTTCTTCTATTATGGCAAATTTTTCCATGTTGTAGACTATAAAAATCTATAAATATGATGATTTCAGCCAGTGTTGTCAAGGCACTGCCTAGTCGCCCAACTCCCCCCAGCGCCTAGGCACTGATCTGGGCATTGGGAGGGAATTTTTCATAAATAAGGAAAAGTCGAAGGACCCTTTTACAAATATACATAGAATATAAGGTTTTAAAAATATTTTTTTTAATCTTCTAAAGCCCTAACAGAACAAGATTCATCTTCACCGAAGCCCTCTTCACGTTTTTAGCATCACCAACGATCTTCGACTTCTTCCAGAACTCCGATGACTTCGTCTTCTTCCAAAACTCTAGCGACTTCGTCTTCTTCAACCTTCGGCAACTTCTCTCGCAGCTCCCTCCCTCCCTCTCTCTCTCTCTCTCTCTCTCTCTCTCTCTCTCTCTCTCTCTCTCTCTCTCTCTCTCTCCCTCTCTCTCTCTCCCTCTCTCTCTCTCTCTCTCTCTCTCTCTCTCCCTCTCTCTCTCTCTCTCTCTCTCTCTCCCTCTCTCTCTCCCTCTCTCTCTCTCTCTCTCTCTCTCCCTCTCTCTCTCTCTCTCTCATTGTGATATTTGACCCTTCATTAGCAGCAACCCAGAAACCAAATAATCAACGCATGATGGACAACTCACATTGAATGCAGATGCAACTACAAGCGAAAAAGAAGAAAGTAGAGGATTAGATGTCACAGTGATCACGAATTGCAAGGGAGAACCATGATAACGCCAGCAATCAAGCCCCAGAAATCAATCTTAGTGGAGGTGCTTAAGGAAATGGCATTGGGAAGAAGGCCTAAAGTTGGCCATGGAGTCCTTCCTGTATCCACAATGGATTGAGACTACTGCAAGTATTGTTATTAAAGCACTGAAGACCCTAGCTGAAGCAACTCCAGAAATAAGGATGATAACTAAGGGCATTCTTGACTTAGCTAGGTAGAAATAGAGAGAGAGAGAGAGAGAGAGAGAGAGAGGTTTATGAGAATTACATATGTATCTACCTTTGGCATATGACGAAGGATGGGCCTGCAAAATGGGCAAAAGGGAATCGGGACAGGGCCCAAGAGTAGGGGCTAAACAAAAGGGTCGAAACAAAGCAGGCCCAACAACTGATAAGCGAAGAGGGGCCCATAGATCCGACAAGAGAAATGGACTTCCTCAAGCGAGGGCCCTAGCGGAGTTTGGAGATGAATAAATATAAAATGTTGGATAGGCTTGACCTAAAGGTCTACAGGAGAAACAAAATCCAACAAAGGAAGCGTTTTGGGGCTCAAGCCTAATGGGAGCTTCAGGCGGAGGATAGCGAGTCAGAAGAGACGATGGACTTGAATTACCAGCATTACATCTTGCAGACAGATTCTGAAAGGGTAGCAGAAACACAACAAGAAGAAGAGGACTCCCAAGTAGAGAATGAACCAGAATTAGGAGAAGCAACAGGAGGGGAGCACAATGAAGGACGAACCCTTTCTACACTCCCACCCTCTCTCTCTGCAATAGTGAAACAGATACGTCTAAATCAAGGGAAGCTCTTGGCGTCGAGAAAGAAAAAAGATATAAGGACAAGCAAGCTTCGAAAGGGACAAATAAAATCATAGGCATTTCAAAAGGGGAAGTCCAGATGATGAGAGGGGATGAGGATAGCAGAGAAGAATAACAATCCCATGACAACGAGGTTGAACGAGTTCAGAACTTTCTGTCCTCTCTCAACACTCAGCTTATAGAGGTGCAGCAAGGATGTTTTTGGTTCAGAGCTCTTCCTTTTTCATGAAGATTCTCAGTTGGAATGTCAGAGGGTGTGGCTCTCTCAGTAAATGAACCTTGATAAGGAGGACGATCACGGTAGCCAAAGTGGACTTGATAACTATTCAAGAAACTAAGAGAAATAAGATGACAGACGAGCTGGTAGCAGAGATTTGGAAGTGAAGGTTTGTGGGATGGGTTGCCATTCCAGCGAATGGTTCAGCAGAGGGAATTTTTATTATGAAGGACATTAGGAACTTTACAGTTCATGAGAAGTGGGAAGGCTCACACTCTCTGACCATTCAATTTAAAGGAGAGGATTAAAAGATAAGGTGGTTTATGGCGGTTTATGGTCCATGTGACAAAGAAGGTAAGGAAGAATGCCTTATTGAGTTGGCTGCTACTTCTGCCATAATCTAAGGTCTATGGTGTATTGAGGGAGACTTTAATATGGTTAGGCAAGCTGACGAAAAAAGAAAAAGCACCCAGAACACTTTCAACATGAACCAATTTGATAATTGGATCCATGATATGAAGCAATAGGAACCAGTTTTAAAGAACATGAAATATACCTGGAGCAATGGAAGGTCGAATCCTGCCATGTCCAAGCTAGACAGGTTTCTGCACAATGCCGAATGGGCTATTAATTTCAATCAGCAAAGAGTTTGGGGCTTGCAGAGGATAACCTCTGATCACTGGCCAATTGTTTTGGATACAGAGGAGGTCAAATGGGGTCCGACCCCATTCAGATTTGAAAATTCTTGGCTGTATCAGCCAGAATTTCAAGAGATGATAAAAAAAGAATGGAATGCAGACAGAAGCATGGGGTGGGCAGGATACAAAATAATAATAAAGCTTCAAAATCTGAAAGGAGTCCTGCAGTCATGGGATAAAGGAAAGGAGACTAAGGAAATGTCAAGAAGAATAGAGTTGATGGAAGCCCTGAGGAAGACTAATAGGAAGCTGGAGACTAAAGATAGAGAGGAGATCCTTGATAATAGGAAGAAGCTAATTAAGGAGATCCATAGAGTAGATTGTAAATTGAAAAGGAAAAGCAGACAAAGAGCAAAAATAAAATGGCCCAAAGAGGGGGATGTCAACTCCAAATATTTCCATAGAATTTTATCTCTTAGAAAGTCGAGGGCTATTATCAGCAGGATGGAGGACAAGGAAGGTAACTTGGTGGAAAAAGGGGAGGAGATTCAAAGTATTATCTTAGAATACTTTAAAGATATTTTCAGAGAGAAGTCTGATAGGAAATGGGGGATAGAAGGGCTGCAATGGTAGGCAATATCAGAAGAAGACAGAAGTTGGTTGGAAAGAGAATTTGAATACGAAATTCAGTCTTCAGCTGTGAAGTGGGTAAGGCCCCAGGTCCGGATGGCTTCACAATGGCCTTTTTCCAAAAAAAACTGGGATATGGTGAAGCAAGATGTTGTTAACTGTCTCCAAGAATTCCATAAGGATGCCATAGTAAATAGGAAAGTGAACGAGACGTACATTTGCCTTATCCCCCAAAAGCATAATGCTATGAAAGTTGAAGAATTTAGGTCGATAAGCCTCACCACAAGTATCTACAAAATTATTGCAAAGACATTAGCTAACCGGCTTAGAATGGTTCTTCACAAAATTGTGAGTGAAAATCAGATGACCTTTGTTCAAAATAGGCAAATTAAGGACGCAATTCTGATTACAAATGAAACAGTTGAGGATTATAAGATTAACAGCAAGGAAGATTTGATGCTGAAGGTGGATTTTGCTAAAGCCTACGACTCTGTGAGATGGAGTTTCCTTGATTTTGTTCTTAAACAAAAAGGATTTGGAGAAATATGGAGGGGATGGATCCAAGGATGCTTGAAAACAATTAACTACTCAGTTTTCATAAATGGAAGACCTAGAGGAAAATTTAATGGTTATAGAGGTCTTCGTCAAGGAGATCCCCTATCTCCCTTCCTCTATACCTTGGTGGCAGACACTCTATCCAGAATCCTCTTCAAGGCTGTGGAACTTGGAAGAATGGAAGGCATGAGAGTGGGAAATGACAGATTTCAGATTACTCACTTGCTGTTTGCAGATGAGTGCATTATTTTCATGAAGAATAGTAAGAAGGAGATCAAGGTGGTCAAGGACTCCTTATGTGGCTTCAGCTTTCTAACCGGTCTGAAAATCAATGGTAGGAAGAGTCAATTGTTAGGCATTAATATAGAAAAGGAGGTGGTGGAAAGGGAAGCCCAAGTTTTAGAGGTTTCTTCCAGAAAATGGCCTATTCATTACTTGAGAGTGCCTCTAGGAGGGAATCCCAACAGAATAGAGTTTTGAAATCATATGATTCAAAAAATCAAGAGCAGGGTTGTTGAGTGGAAGAGGAGTTTTCTATCAAGAGGAGGAAGATTGCTCTTATTGAGGAAAATTTTAGAAGCCCTCCCTACCTATTTCTTATAAGTTTTTAAAATGCCGAAAACAGTGGCAAAAATCATTGAAAGACATATGAGGCAATTCCTTTGGAAGAAGGAGGATGAGGATAAGAGCCAAAACTTAGTGAAATGGGATCAGGTGTGTAAATAAATTTAGCAAGGAGGGTTGGGAGTGGGAGGTATGATCAAAAGAAACATTGCCTTGAGAGGTAAATGGTTGTAGAGGATGTATGAAAAGCCAAATGCTATGTGGGCTAGAGTAATCAAGAGTATTCATGGCTCAAAAATGTTTGGGAAAGAGGCTGACCTAAATAGAAGAAGCAGTCATAGGGCTCAGAAAGTAGGGAGAGGCGACAAAGTGGACCTTTGGGGGAAGAAATGGTGCGGTTCAGAAATCCTAAAACAGAAATTTCCCAATGTTTTTAGACTTTCCGATATGAAGGAAGGATCGATAGATAACTTTAGATCTAGAAGCACTGCAGATAATAGAAGTTTTTGAGGGTGGAACCTTCATATCAGCAAAAACATAAGAGAAGGAAGTGTTCAAGAAATTAGTGAGTTGTTGGACATGCTGCAGAATTTTCATCAAGAGGAAGACAATAGTGAAGATCGGCCAATGTGGATGGCTGAAGGTTCCAAAAAATTCTAAGTTAGGTCCTTTATGAACCATCTTAGTGCTAGTAGGACAAATCAACAAACAGTTCCAGTGGACTTCATATGGAGTACAAAAGTTCTAACAAAAACAAGACTGTTAGCTTGGTTAATTAGCTAAATAAGTTAAATACCGCAGAAAACATCCAAAGGAAGTATGCTAATTGTACCCTTAGCCCCTCTATATGTTTATTATACAGAGATAGTTTAGAGACCATCTCTCACATTTTTGGTCCATGTAAGATGATCCAGCAGCTTTGGAGAAGATGGACTCAGCACTATGCAGATTTTGAACCGCATGATCTTTTTAGAATTCCCGACAGCATAGCTCAAAGAAGGTATTAGCAATATTGGAAGACCATTATCTTTGCAGGGTGGTACACAGTTTGGGAAGAAAGGAATAAAAGACTCTTTTTGGATAGGTTTAGACCAGATATTGTTGTTTGGGAACGATTTAATGTCTTATTTTCTACTTGAGTTTTTTGTACTAAAATGGGAAAAGGATACAACTTTGGGGACTGGCTATGTCAAGGAGCAAACATCTTGCATAGTATGTAATTTTGTAGTCTATGGAGCCTTGATACCTCATCAGGCTCCGTAGCTTCTTTTTTATAATACAATAGTTTATTTTCAAAAAAAAAAAATCTACCTTTGGCAGATATCCAAAGTAAACTTGTTTAATTAATGTGCTATTCTATTCATATTTTTGTTACAAAAGTTATTGAATATATATATATATATATAAACAACTCTCAACCTCACCTTTATAAAACAAATGGAAGAGAGAAGAAAATCCTCTAGAAAGACATTTTGAAGCCACGAAGGGAAGTCAGACTCCTAGACCAGAGGAAATGTATGGAAGGCAAAGACGCATTTGAATATGAACACTATCGTTCTATAATATAACGTTTTGAGTTAATAAACTTAAAAATCTTCCAGCAAAAACTCCATTATCATAAAATTCGTTTCTCCTTAGGGTTATCTAAATCTCCATTACTTCACTTGCAAATTACATTATAAACTGGATGTTTATCTCGCAAAAAAACCTTAACCGATCAAATACAGCAAAAATTCTCTCTCTCTCTCTATATATATATTTTTTTTAAAACAGAAAACATTATTGAACAAATTCAGACAAGAACAGAATCGCATCAAATGAGAAAAATACGATGCAAACAAACAACAACAGAATACAGTTAATTATCGAAATGCAGAAAAAAAGATATTAAGAGGAAGAAATTACTCTGCAGGAGAAGACATCGCAGATTCAACTAAAACGCACTCACAAACAAATCCCTCCCCCACTCCGAGCTCTCTCTCCCTTATGTGTATGTATCGATATATATAGTTTTTGGAAACTTCAATGGTAAGCGAGACAGCACCGCGCTATTTGAGCCGACGCCGTCCAACTTCAGTAGTCAAGATCCCAGAAGCTTCTTTCTTCCGATTTGCCCATCATATGATGATCATTTATTTACCATGAAACATAAGACATACTACTAATATTAACTAAAGTAAGTTTTTACTTGAACCTCTTCTAATTAATATAAATTTATTTTTCTGGCCTAATTTTACTTAATACCTCAAAGTTATATTGGTGTGAAATAAAAATATATTGAAGTGCTATATCTCAATTTATTCCAAGCGTTTTTTGAACATTTGCTACCCTTTTCCCTACCCTATACTATTTTTACAAGAAGAATATTTATTGAAGTGATTTTGTCCGAGTTAAAACCACTTCAATCTTTAATAGTTACATTAAAAGTATATCGCTTACATTATTTTAATATAAAATTAATGTCAAAGATTACTTATATCTACATTTTTTAATAGTTTTTATAAAATGAAAAAGCATTAAAATTTTAAAAAGAAATTCACACCAATATAACGTGAGCAGATTACTATAGGACTTTTTTTTTTCAAATAATACAAAATAAATAAATTATTTTTAAAATACCCAACTACTAAAAGTTATACATAATCTACCCATCTTTCAACAGTAGATTTTCACGTGTGCATCCATTTGACGGATTTGAATTTTTGTCATTTTTACGTATGAAAGCATCTTTTGAGAAGATGCATTCAGTATAAAATGGGATACCTTCAATGTAAATGGGATTTTCACACTCTAATGTTGCTTGATCTATTTAACGTGTATGTCATGAATTAGGTGAATGAGACCACCAATTTTATAGATCAATATCTTTCTATCTTGAAAGAAAAAGAAAATGTTAAATTTATATACCAAAAAAAAAATAATACTTTATGGTGCATTTAAAATTAAATGGCTACTTTATAATTAGTTTGTCTATATTTCTATATTTCTTTTTATTTGTCAAAATAGTTTGTTTATATTAAAAAAAAAAAAAGTTTCGAAGAAAATAAAGTAAATATATTGATTGAAATGATATAAGCTGTTTTTACAATAATTCTTAATCTATATTCCAACTTTGCCAATAGGAAGATTTTTAATGTAAATGTGAATTTTCAAGAATATTTGTGCTGCCATTTAGAACTAAATATACATTAGATTAAAAAAAAATATATCTCTAATTCAAATGTGGACCTTAAATATAAAACTCATGTGATAAAAATAAATATAATTATTGTTGACATGACCATCAACTTTTAGACGGTTTTATGGACAATCACATTAATAAAATACAATTTTTTTAAATAACAAGTTACTATATTAAAAGTTAAAAAATATAAGCAGGTCACATTTGCATTTGAGATTATTTTTTGACTTTGATGTCTATTAATTGTAATTGGATGTCATCTATTATATATGTCGCTTCATATTGATGACCCGACTCTTTTTTGTAAATATTTGCACATCCATATGTACATCAGAGATGCTTTAATTACTTAACTAGCTTGTTGTTGACCTTCTGAGTGTATTTTTAATGTGTTGAATTAAAAATAACGTTAGTCATTTTTTATTTTCGAACCGTACTTAAAATAAATATATGTATATAAATATAAAAATAGAATTAGTGTAAATAAATTAGAGAAAACGCACTTTTATATTAGTTTTATAACAAAAGTAATATAAATACTACATTATTTTAATATAATGGGTTAAAAATGCCCTAAAATTTGAACAAAAATTTAAATTGGAAAAACAACCTTAACAAATTTAAAGTGCTCAACGACAAAAAAAACTAAACAAATAAGTGGTATGTTGCTATGTATAGTTTTTTTTTTTTTTTTTAAAGTTGTTGATAATCTAATTTGAAAAAAAATAAATAAAAAAACTTTTGTTAGTTAAATAATATATTTTTTATTGTATAAAAAACAAAAATCGTAGATGCAAAATGGAAAAAACTATCCATGAATAGCTCCAAATTATAGCAGAATACATCTAATTATACTTCTTTACTAATGTACAACTGGTGCACTAATAAAAAATTTTTCATTTATCTTTTTTAAAATATATCTACCACATATTTTCATCTTGTTTTGATCTTCTTTCTTCTTTTCATATATATATATATATATATATTAAACAAAAAAAAAGGAAAAAGAGAGAAGAGGAGGGTGAAGATTTTACGAGCTGTTGGTTCAATAGTTCACTTGCCATTCTACTTAAACGAAGTCGTAGTTTCAAGCCTCTAGAATGCAACAAACCTCACTGGGAGGCCCAAACTTCAAAATAGGAACGATCAAAGGCCGAACAATGCAGAACAAGAATTTAGTTTCGAGGTGCAAAGAGAAATTAACAAAAAATGTTAACCAAAATACATGTAATATATTTGTGGGATACAAATGATCACTCTTATAATAAATCTACAATTATAACAACCAAATAGGCTAAAAAACACAGGCTGCTGCAAAAACAAAATCAAAATGAAAAGAAACAAAATGGAATTTAGTGGGTGCTAAGATTTAAAAGAAAAATAAAGACAAAAAGAAAAAACAAAAACAAATACATCAAGCTTGGAAGAAATTTTTATCCAAGAAAATGAAAAATAGAAAATTTACAAAACAAATTGAACATTTCAACCGATCCCAGGTCCAAAACATGGTTAAGAAATTACTGAAATTACTCTAATTTACATTGGGAATCTCCGAAAAAAAAAGCCTTGGCTTTTGTCACGGGGTCGGAGAATGACCGAATTTTTCGCCTTGCACACCGATCGAATACGAAGTTGGCGTATCATCAATTCGAGGTTGATCACCTGCCAGCAAACGTCCGATCCGTGATGCACTAGAGTCACGACCCTAATCTCAACAACTTGAAGCGATATCTCTCGGTCAAGTGCACCTCCCAGGGTGATATACCCGTTGATGACCAACATAATCTCACTTTTACTCGATAATCCGACTAGCATGCAACACATACCAAGTGTTTACTATGGAAACCAAGGCAACAAGGAAACAAAGCAATAAGGAAACAACACACACACAGATAAGACAACTATGGACTTTGTATTTCTCACTAAAGGGATTACAGTTCTCGCCTCTGTGTTCTCCCGAAGCACAGAGGCTCTATTTATACATAATGATGATCAGTTACAACCCTGCAACTGATCCCTACATTGCCTACACGTGGCTTACAGATCTGCACATGCTCCTCATCTTTAGCACACATGCTTCATGCCTTTGCTAACTGCCTGTACACCTAGCCTTCGTCCCTTGTTTTGGCTTAGTCCAGCATTCAATTACCAATGACTTGCATATGTGTCACAAGCACAAGACGTCGAGCACACCCATATGCCCTATTAATTCGGACATGTGCAATTCGGGATGCTTCCACATAGCCAACAGCCCACCATTTTCAAATGGCCTTTATCCATCACGTGTTCCATGCCATCCGTCCATCTGTCCATCAATTCCGAGATTATAGGGTAATTGCCAAGCAATTCGCCGCTTAGGCCACATCCCCATGATCATGTGCGTTCTTGTGACTCAGAGGCGTATCCAGATGGTTGCCTATCCAAAATACTCGGATAATCAGTTCAACACGTGTTCCACGAGTGTTGTTACCCGTCCAGCACTCTACAGCTTATCCCACGGTTATGATTGCGAGCACCTACCCGAATCATCAGCATCAGATAATCCGTTACACCTATTCCATGGGGCCATAGTCACCAGGGTTCGAGTTCACCTGCTCTAACTCGTCCATTGCTAGGTGTTTATGCTATCCTAGCACAACTCATCGGCATTTGACTGTTCAGGGGGTCACAAACCTCCCCCAGCAGAATCATTCGATGTCTTCATCGAATTGTGGTTTTGCTCGATCTTCTTCTCGAATTGCCACAACGTGGTATCCCTCTCCCAAGTGGGTTTAGTTAACCCTTTCCACTTGATCAAGTAGAATATCCTTCGATTCTTTTTACTCTGTCCACGAATCTGATGGTCCAGGATTTCCTCTACCTCGCCATCAAACTGCTTCCTTATTGAGGTTGGTCCCCGCTTCGATGTCCCTCTGCTGCCATCCAAGGGATCAAGGTGAAACGGCTTCAGGAAACTTATGTGGAATGTGGGATGCATTTTCAGTCTTTCTGGCAGCTTCAATCGATATGCCACCCTTCCCATTCGTTTGATTATCTCAAAGGGTCCTTCATACCTCGGGACCAAACCCTTGTGGATTGCATTTTTCCTCATCTTCTTCCAAGTTTGAGTAGGTATCTTTAGCAAAACCTGGTCACCAACTTGGAATTTTACATCTCTACTGTGCTTATCCGCCTTTTTCTTCATTCGTCTCACCGCTTTTTTGAAGACTTTCCCTGGCTTCATGTAGGATCTCTTGCTTGTTTCTAGCAAATCTGTATGCAGCAGGGGTGGTGCCCATCGCCTTTGACTTTGCAACCTCCAATGGGGTGACAGGTTGTTGGCCCATTGCTACCTCGAATGGATTCATTTCAGTGGAGGAATTCCTGTGTAAGTTGTAGCAGAATTGGGCAGTATCGAGTAGATTTACCTAATTCGTCTAGTTGGCATTCACATAATGCCTCAAATACTCTTCCAACAAGCCATTGATCCTTTCTGTCTGGCCATCCGTCTGGGGATGGCTTGCTGTAGAGAATTTCAATTTCGAACCCAAGAACTTGAATAGAGCCATCCAAAATCTTCCAGTAAACCTGGTATCCCGATCACTGATGATGTCCTCGGGCATTCCCCAGTACTTTACCACATATTTGAAGAATAAATTGGCTGCACTATCAACCGTGCATCCCGCTGGTGCAGGGATGAAGACAACATATTTTGAGAATCTGTCTACCACCACCATGATCGAATTCATGCCTTTAACCTTAGGCAGTCCCGTGATGAAGTCCATAGAGACACTCCTCCATGGTTTCTCTGGTATGGGCAACGGTTGCAGTAAGCCAGCTTCCTTCTTTCTCTTAATTTTGTCTTGTTGGCACACAAGACAGATCTTCACATATAGCTCGAACTCCTCCTCCATCTTCGGCCAATAGTATGAACGTGCTAGCAACACATGGGTACGTTCTACTCCAGGATGACACGCCCATAGTGAGTCATGCGCCTCACGAAGGAGTTCCCTTCTTAAGTTCCCTATGCTGGGAACATAAACTCGACCTCCTTTGGCATATATTAAATCATCATCTAGCCAGAATCTTCGAGTTGAGCCTTCAGAGATTTGATGTTTTATCTTAACATATGTCTGATCGTGTGCAGCTTCTTCCTTGATCCGGGGCAAGAATCCATTCTGCAACACGGTGACAGTAGCCATTGTTTCTACTATCACTTTGCGACTTAAGGCGTCAGGCACTGAATTCAACTTCATAGGCTTGTGTTCGATCTTCATATCGAACTCAGCAATGAAGTCTAGCCACCTTGCCTGCTTCGGGGTGACCTTCTTCTAGGTTAAAAAGAATGTTACAGGAGCACTGTCAGTCCTTACTATGAAACTGGTTCCCAACAGATAATGTCTCCATGTTTGCAAACAGTGAACAATAGCTAACATCTCCTTCTCATGGGTTGGATACCTCTGCTCAGCATCCTTCAGTTTCCTGCTCTCAAAGGCTACTAGATGTCCTTCTTGCGTCAGGACGCCACCGATTGCATGGTTCAAAGCATCTGTGTGGACTTCAAACGAGAGTTCAAAGTCTGGGAGCTTTAGTATAGGCTCAGATGTCACAACATGCTTCAGATCCTCCATGGCACGGTCACAAATTTCTGTCCATTGCCAAGGTTTGTCTTTCTTTAGTAGATCTGTGAGGACTGCAACACGCTTGGAATAACCAACTTTGAATCTTCTGTAATAGTTGGCTAGACCCAAGAATGAAGGCAATTCAAGAACTGTAGAAGGGTTCGGCCAATCAGCAATCGCTTGGACATTTTGTTTGTCCATGATCAGTTCTCCTTTGCTAATGACATGGCCCATAAAGTTCACAGTCTCCTGTGCGAACTTGCACTTCTCCTTCTTTACGTGTAGTTCAAATTCCTGCAACTTAGTCAAAACCTGCCTGAGATGCTCCACATGATCTTCCAGGGTCTGACTGTAGATGACTATGTCATCTAGATACACTACCACGAACTTGTCAATGAACTCATGCAGGACGTCGTTCATTAAGTGACAGAAAGTAGCAGGGGTGTTAGTCAAGCCAAATGGCATCACAAGATACTCAAAGGAACCATACCTTGTTACCATGGCTGTTTTCGCCTCATCTCCAACAACTGTTCTCACCTGATAGTAGCCTAACCGGAGATCCAACTTGGTAAAATACCTTGCTTTCTCCAGTCCGTCGAACAAATCTGCTACCAATGGAATGGGGTATTTGTTCTTGACAGTGAGCTTATTCGAAGCTCTATAATCTACACACATACGCAGTGTACCATCATGCTTCTTCTGGAACAATATCGGGGCACCGAAAGGGGCTTTAGATGGCTAGATATATCCAGCTTCTAGTAACTCCGCCAACTGTTTTCTCAGTTCTTCAAGTTCCTTTAGAGCCATCCGAATGGTGCCTGTGCAGGGGGTTTGGCACCATCCACCAACTCAATTGCATGATCAATGTTCCTTCTCGGAGGTAGCTTCTTTGGCAGCTCTGGAGGTATCACGTCCTGAAATTCCACGTCATCTGATGATTCAATTCTATTTAATCAAAATCTTGGGATACTCGGGAGGCAGCCCGTGCTACATTTTCTTCTTCTTAGACCCAAATGCATTAGGGTTCCTGTGTACATTAGTCTATGTACAAAAATAACATCATAGTAAAGAAGATCCTTCATATGTTCATT
>JAJIYU010011345.1:0-15350 GCA_030144865.1 Tinospora cordifolia
ATATTAATAATTCATAGCCTATTGTGATCACTAAGTAAATATATTTTAATGTTATAATATAAAGTTAAGCCAAATTCTTACTTGTATTTCATCAACCGACCGGAAAATGAACGCCTTGCTTCTCTATTTTCCAGTAGCTGAAAACGTATTGCACCCAGAAAATTTCTTTCTTGTTTCCTGATCAACACACACGCACGTCCCAGCCTTCATCTCCACGGACAGAACCAGATACTAGACCCGGCCTGCTCCTTCTGTCTTTTTTCTGTTATTTTGGTCGTCTTCTTCTTCAACTAATTCTTCTCGAGTTGCAGCAGCCACAACTTCGATCCTCTTCTTCGTCTGGTTTCTTCTCAGTTTTTCTTCTTCTTTGTCTTTCCAAACACATCAGAAATTCAGATCTGGAATTTCCAGATCTAAAATTTCATACCCAAACTTGTTTGTGCATAATCCAACTCCCAAATTGTGATGTTACTCTTAATTTCCTCTGTTTCAATCGTTCAATACCACGACTGAAATCACGATTCCTCTTTGTTCATCCTCTTCTTCTTCATCAAGACAACACACCAGCCACTCAAAACCCCCAATTCACGAAACAGCTGCAACATATTTCTTCGTTCTTTGCCTCTTCTTTCCATCGTTTGAATGGTGCCCAAGAATACCCAGTTTCCCAACAACGTTCAGCTCATCATCTTCTTCTTGCGAAAAATCCCAAATCCAATCCTCAATTTCTTTGTTATTCTCGTTCAGCTGTTCGCCCAAAACCAGAGCACCCAAAATTCTAATTCTTTCTTTCTGCAACAACGATGACAGCCGCATCTTCAATTCATCTGCAACTCATCTTGTTCGTCCTCTTGGTGCACGACAGCTATTTTTTTTTTCCTTGGTTCGGTAGCTGCAGCAGCTACAACCGCAAGAGATCACACCGAAACAGTAGATCCACTCCTCTTCATTCTACAGCAGCAGCAGCAGCCCTCACAAACAGAGCATCATTGCTCTGGTTCTTCTTCTCCGTCTAGCAGCAACGGCAACAACCAGCCGTTGCGGGTTTTTCTTTCTTCTTCTTTGTTCGAAACCAGCTAGAGCTTCTCCGGTTTGTGTGTGGTTCCAACAGCAGCAACTGCATCTACTTTTCTCCTTCCTCTGTTTCTCACGCACAAACACAGCAACGTTAGGATTTAGCTCCTCCTCAACGTCGATCATCATCCCTCTTCTTCTCACCGAGCATGCAACAGAAATTATACATAACAGAGCACCGTGCTCTTGTTTTTCTCTGCTCTGTTTTCGTCCTTCTGTGCACAGCTTCTCTCCTTTCTTATTCTTCATTGCAGCAACGCCTGCAAAACCAGCGATGCTGGTTTTCTTCTTTTCTTCATTTCAAACCAGCCGCACAACTAGCTTGGGCATCTACTACACTTCTTTTCATTCCTCACCCAGCACCTTCTCCCCTGTTCTTCATCTTCCAAACGAACTCCAAACCAGTGGTTGAAATTCACACATCACGGTCTCTCCTTCTTCATTCAAACACGGTAGTTTCTTCTTCGTTTCATTCAACCAGCAGCTCCAATTCTCCCCATCCGCTGTCCATTGTCTAATTGCACTTCACGGTCCATTAGCAGCAGAACATCCACACAATTTCTGCTCCAAGTCACGCTCTTTGTTTTGACAACCATGAACCAGACAAATGAACCAAAAACAACTGCTACATTCCTCTGTTTTCTACTATATTAGTTTGTTCTTAATGCCCCACTATTACTTTCGATCATCTTTCCTCTGTGTTTCAGTTTGCCCAAAACGAAATCAGCTACAATAGACATTTCAAGATTGAGATTCCTTCTTCATTTCTTCACGAACCCACAACAGCAACATTTCTTCTTCGTTCTTCTTTCTCACACCAGATCGCACCAGCTGTTCTTCTTCACGGTGAGTTGCAGCAGAAAATAGAGCTTGCAGCTCTGTTTTTCTTCACGGTAACCAGCAGCAGTAGCTTGCAGCAGGAGCGCACATTTCTCGGCCAGCAACCACAGCTTCTTCTTGGCCTTCATTGTCAGACCAACAGCAACCCAGCAAAAATTTTCTCTTCTTTAAATTATTTCTTCTTCAATCATTCCCCTTCAATCATTCCCCTGCATGCCACAAGTCACGCGTTTCCACCGACAAACTTTTATATATATACATTTTTTTTATTTTTATTTTTTTTAACTTAATTTATTTATCAAACTTTATTATAGCATTATTAGTAATAATATTAATACTCAATTACTTAATCTTTTATTTTATTTTATTTATTTATTTGTTATTATTATTATTATTATTTTTACTCAAAATTCTAATCACATAAATAAAATAAAAATATTTACCTTTATTATTATTATATTATTATTTTAAATTTTTCGAGGTATTACAGGCGCTCCTCTTGCGACCGGCCGCGTCCCGCTAGCACTGGGTCCTGCGAAATTGACGCAACTTCTTATCATTAATATGGGACTTGGCTCACTCTAATTCTATATCTTTGGTTAATCAATTACTCGAACTACTCAATAATAGTTCACATACGTTTGTTCCCTTGCCTTAGTTACTAAGTCCATTTGATTGACCTCGGTTAATCTTGGTTAAACCTAGTAACTTATTATTTGCTGACCTAGCTGGTGACACAGGGTCAATTCTAGTCTTTATGAGGTCAATTGGGTCAAAAAGGGTCAATATCCCCAATTCTCATTACTTAGGCACAAACCTTAGCCTATGACTTTATCTGCGCAACCATTTTCCCAATTTTTCTGCAGGCAATCCGTTCATCGGATCTAGGCCAAACTTTGCAGAACTTTTCTAGACTTCCTAAGGTTTCCCCAAAATTTTAAATTACAATTTTTGGACCTCATTTACTAAGGTTTCTAAGCATGATAACAGAAACTGCACAGATCCCGTATCCCCTGTGATGGGAAGTGACTGTTTGCCTTAGTTGACCTAGCTACACATATCAGAATGTCTTGAAATTGTGTAGGCCACTTCTAGACATGTTGAAGGGTCTTTCTCCCAAATTTCAGCTCAATCTATCATGGTTTGGTTAGTCAATTCTATCTCAGAAATTTCAGCCAGATTGTAGGAAATTTTCGGGTTCAAGGATTTTACAATCTTCTAGCGTTCTCTTCCCTCATTCAATCACCATCCTATGGGTTGTTTCTTGTGTCCACTTACAATTTACATGTCATAACATATCCACTAATCACAACCACTTCGAATCAATAGCATGCAACATCAAAAACACAAGGAAATTTGCTCTAGCACAAGGAAATTTGGTCTAAAGAACACAAGAAAATTTGCTCTAGCACCCTACAATCATAGCATATTTGCATGAATAACAAGACACACCCATAAGAGTTCAAGGTTAAGTCATTATACCTTTTTGGAACCTCTATTATGGGGTCTACAATGCCTCTGATTCCAGTTCGAAAGGGTGCCTTTAGGTATCCCGAATATAGCTCATATTCTGGTCCCAAACTGTTTTTGTCAGCACTGTCGCAACAGTAAGTCGCACAGTGAATACCAGAGACTCAAAAGACGTTTAAACGTTCTAATATGCAATTTCTACCACTTGGACACTTGAATACACTTCATGAGAGGTAAAGTGAAGGGTTTCAGCTGAGGGATGAGTCTGGATTAGTCCTGGTATGAGCTTTCCTAAGGTTGCTCCAACTGTTTCTGTTACACAGTTGCAACAGTGAGTAAGCAACCAACTTCAAGGGTCCTAAAATCATGCATAAGACCTTATTTTTCACTCTCTAACTCTTGAAGATCAAAGTACATACGAAAATGAGGGGAATGAACCATTTTACCTTCAGAAAGGAACTGGAAATGACCAATGTTCAAGGCTTCAAAAGTGGTTCTAGCACACACTTTCTGGTTTTCTGGGTTTAAGCAGTGTGGACAACCCTCTTCTTGATGTTTTCTGCTTCAAACGGCTCCAAGATTGAGAGGACCACTTGTGGGATCTGGTAGGTGGTGGTACAAGCTTCGAATCAAGCTATAATTTGCTGGGTTTGGTTGAGAATTGAAGAAGATCCAAGCTAAGGAAGTTGGCTATAGAAATCTGGAATTTTTTTGGGTTTGAGCTCAATGAGGAGTTTTGTTGCATGGGAGAGGCTTGCATGGCAAGGATGGGTAACATGTGGCATCCAGGTGACACTTAACATCACATGTTAGATGCCCAGTTGGCAGCCTTCATTGGCCAAATTGGAGGCCATGAAGTGATGGCAAAACCATGGGTTATAAACCATGAATTCCCATGGTTTTGATGGAAAAAATCTGCTTAGTGGACTGGGCGCATGGGCTGGCCAGGCATGGGTCGGCCCATGTCGGGCCCTCAAGGCTCGCGAGTTCAAGCCTGCGCGCATCTGTGCGCTCAGGTCGGGCCTGGGGCCCGACCCGTCGTCTGGCCCGCACGGGCGGTTCGGCCCGTGCGTTGGCCCGGACCAAAACCCTTTTTTTTTCTTTTTTTAATTTTTTTTGTTTTCCCTTTATATATACATACCTCAATATATACGTATATATACCGAAATTTTACATTTTTCGTCCTCTATAATTATAAATTGTCTAATTCATCATTTTCTATCAAAATACCAACATTATACGCCATTTCATCAATTATTCAATTATTTTCTCCAAAAATTGAATAATTTCCCCAAAAATCATATTGTTCTCCCAAAAATTCTATTTATCATTCTAAAAATCTGATAATTATTCTAAAAATTCATAAATTAATCTTATAAATTATTTTCCTCAAGAAAACACATTTTCATGTGTTTTCTCCTTAAAATTTTATTTTCTCAAATTATTTTCATTTTTCTTTAATAATTAATCCAAAATTGGAAAAAATTGGAGAAAATCTTATATTTTCTCATTAAAATTTCAAAAAATATATGGAGTACATAAATGTCAGATCCATCAATCCAATGTCAAAAAATGTGGGTCGTCACATAATAAAATAATTATTTGCCCTTAATACTGAAACTTAATTTAAGGTTAGAGTTGAAAGTAAGTCCTATGTATTTCTCTCTAAGCCATGAGTCTTCCTATAGCTAGAAAAAAAAACATAAAATATATAAATATAACATTAATAACTATTTTTTAATCATATATTAACATCCTAAGATATATAATTTTTGTTCATTTAATGATTGTGAATATTATAATTGTATATAAAAGATCAAATTTTTTTCTTGCAACCATAGCATGAAGAATCTATAAAACTAAAAATGAGAAAAGAGGGTGAATGAGCTTACCTCTAGAATATTTTTATTTTTAGCTAAGATGTTTGGCACTAGATTCCATCACTCATCATTTAAAATCTTAAAAATAAGTAATAGTGAATTTAATTCAATGTCTTTTGTTAATAGCATTCAATTCAATACTTCGAGTGTGGAAGCATCTTACAAGAAAATCCCTCCAAACTTATTATTGTTGCTTAAAGTTAAGCTAGAATTGCCTTAGGCGCACTCGTGCAATGGTCGCCTTAGACACAAAATATGATAAAAATAATTTTATTAATTTAGGTGAGAATATTTCATTAAATAATGAGGGATTAGTTAGCAAGCCTAGAATTAATTTTAATTACGTTCCTCTAGAACTAAACATAAAAATAGGATAAATTTTAATTTTATCACATTTAATTGTGCACAGCATTTATTCGTGTAATTTTAATATCAAACAGTAATTTTATCTTAAAAGTTGTTTATACTATTGCTAATATGAAAATAATTTTTTGAATTTTTTCTTTATTTTATAATTTTTATTAAAATTAAAAAAAAAAAAGAGGCAATAGCTAAAATATCATGTCCTTTGATGCTGACTTTGGTTCAATTCAATGGTATTAATTTGGACATGTCTCATTCACTTGACTCGGAGTTAAGGTCTTGCAAGAATGACTTAATACAATGTTATTATATAATTGTCATCCAAGATTACATTAATTGCAAGTAATTGCAAGTAAGAACTCAAGGTGTCTGGCCCATCAATTAAAATTGTTATTAACATAATTAATACAAGATTTTTTTTAGCTGTAACATTCATGATAATTAAATAAATAGATGCATAATTTAAAATATATATTATTTATTATTTATGTAATAAATAATTGTAAATAGTTCATAAGTATAGAAAAAAACACAACTACAACAATTCATTTACTATTATCAATATTCTACAAGTTGCACAAGATTTAGTATGTAGGCAGTACTGAATAAGTTACTTTTGTTTTATTCAATATCATATAAATTTCTGGAGAAGGCCTATTATTTTTATCATGTCATTAATCTCAATAAAATATTCATTTTTTTCATTTAATGATTGTGAATATTATAATTGTATATGAAAGATCAATTTTTTTTCTTGCAACTATAGCATGAAGAATCTATACAACTAAAAATGAGAAAAGAGGGTGAATGAGCTTATCTCTAAGAAATTTTTATTTTTAGCTAAGATGTTTAGCACTAGATTCCATCATTCATCATTCAAAATTGTAAAAATAAGTGATAGTTAATTCAATTCAATGTCTTTTGTTAATAGCATTCAATTCAATACTTCTAGTGTGGAAGCATCCTACAAGAAAATACCTCCAAACTTTTTATTGTTGCTTAAAGTTAAGCTAGAATTGCCTAAGGGGCAATGGTGCAATCGTTGTTGTGACGACCCATGTTTTTGGCATCAGATTGATGGATCTGACACATGTGTATTCTATGCATTTTCTAAAATTTTAATGAATATATACGAATTTTTTTCCAATTTGTCCTAATTTTGAATTATTTATTGAAGAAAATGAGAATAATGTGAGAAAATGCAATTTTAAGGAGAAAACACATGAAACTATTAGAAAAATGCGTTTTCTTGAGAAAAATAATTTTTAAGATTGATTATTAAATTTTTGGAACAATTATCGAATTTTTAGAATGATAAATAAAATTTTTCGGAGAAAAATATGATTTTACATAAATTATTCAATTTTTGAAAAAAATAATTGAATAAAAGATGAAACGATATATAATTGAAATATTTAGATGAGAAAAATGAATTACTGATTTTTTTTATAATTTTAGAAAAAAATGCAAATTCGATATATATGGATGTATATATATATATGAGAAAAGAAAAGGGATTAAACAAAAAAAAACCAGATTTTCGGCGCAAGGTCGTTCGGCCTAAGCCAGCCGGGCCAGCGGCATGGGCCCATGGCCCGTCCCAGGCCACTAGACGAGCACGAGCTCGGCCTAGGTGCATGGGCCAGCCTGTCCACCTAGCCGCCCATGCGCCCAGCAAACCTTTCCCCCCTTTTCCTTTGTCCTTTGTGTGAATTTTGGTAGATTTTTGGTAATTTTTGACAAATTTCCAGTTGCAAAACCATGGGAGTTCATGGTTTGAGCCATCAATTCACAACCTCAAATGTGGCCAATGAATGATGCCAACTGGCATCCAGCATGGGAGCTTAAGAGCCACCTGGATGGCCACATGTCACTGCCACCTTGTTATGCAAGCACACTTCATGCAACAAAATCCCTTCTTTGAGCTCAAGTCCAGAAAATTTTAGATTTCAGTAGCCACATTCATGAGCTTGAATCTCATCTGTTTCTCAGCCAAATCCAATGAACTATACCTTGTTTTGAAGCTTATACTATCATGTACAAAGTCCTACAAGCCATTTGCTGAATCCTGGAACGATTTGGAGCTAAAAACCCTGGGAAAAAGCACTGTTCACAAGGCTTAAACCCAGAAAACCAGAAAAGTCTGTGTTGGAACCACCTTTGGAGCTTCGGATCCTAAGTCATTTCAAGCCTGTTTTGGAGGTGAGATAGTTCTCTTCTTCATTTTCATGAGTACTCTAACTCCAATTGTTGGAAAACAAGAAACGAAGCTTTGCATATGATATTCTAGCCATTGAAGTTGGTACTAACTCACTGTTCCAGCTGTGTAACAGAAACAGTTGGAGCAACTTTGGAAAGGCTCACACCTGAACCATTCTAAGCTCGTCCCTGAAGTAAAACCCATCATTCTACCCCTTATCACGTGTATTCAAGTGTCCAAGTGGTAGAAAACAAAAATTGGAACATTTAATACGTTTTATAAGCCACTATTGTTAACTGTTAGACTCACTATTGCAATAGTGCCGACAGGAACCAGTTTGAGACCAGATTTGGAGCTATAATTAGAACACCTAAAGGCACCCATTTAGACTAAAACCAGAGGCATTTTAGACCTCATAATAGAGGTTTTAGAAAGGTATAAAGACCTAACCTTGAGCCTTTGTGAATAAGATTCGCTACACTTACAAATATGCCATGATTGTTAGAGTATTAGGACTTAGAACAAATTTCTTGTGTGTTTTTAGAATGCAGCAGGGAAATTGACGGAACGATAGACATGATTTTAGTATTATATACTACTGATTCGAAGTATTCCTGATTAATGAATGTTTTATGACCTATATGCTGCAATTAGACACAAGAAATGACCCATGGAATTGTGATTTAATAGGGGAATAAATACTAGGAAGATAGTAAAAACTATGAACCTAGAAATTTCCTGTAATTTGGCTAAAAATTCTAAGATAAAATTAACTGACCAAACCTTGGTAGATTGACCTAAAATTTGGTGGAGAGATTTTTAGAAGTTGCTTACCAAATTTCAGAGCATTCTGATATAAATAAGTAGGTCAATTTAGGCAAATAGTTACTGCCTGTCAAAAGGTATACGAGATCTTTATAGTCTCTGCTGTTATAGCTAAAAACCCTAGTAAATGATGTCCAAAAATTGTGATTCAATATTTTGGGGAAGCTTTAGGGAGTCTAAAACAGTTTTGCAAAGTTTGGCATAAATCCGATGTATAGATTACCCGCAGAAAAATCAGGAAAATGGTTGCGCAGATAGGACCATAAGCTAATGTTGTGCCTAAGTGAGGGGAATCGGGAATGTTGACCCCTTTTGGCTCAATTGACTCTAGGAGGACCAGAATTGACCATTTGGGGCTCTGTTGACCAGCTAGGTCAGCAAGTGATAGGTTAACTAAGGTTGACTAAGATTGACCAAGGTCAATCAAATTGACTTAGCAACTTAAGGCAAGTTGAACTAACATAGATAGACTACCCTTGACTAGGTCAATCCCTTGATTGACCAATGATGTAGAGTTAGAGTGATCCAAGTCTCATATTAATATTAAGAAGTTACGTCGATTTCGCAAGACCAAGTACTAGCGAGACGCAACCAGTCGCAAGAGGAGGGCCGGGAGCAGAGCATCCTTGTAAGTAGTGTTTTCTAACTTATTTTTTAACGCTTGTTATTCTGTGCATTATGAAAATGGTATTACATATTGTAATGAATCTGCATCCTTTAAATGAGTTTTAAATGAGAAGTGCACCGAGTCTCGAGGTCGAAGGGTAAAGGGTTAGGGTGTAACACCCCAATTTTCAACCCGACCTCCGTTCACGTGTGGATCGTCGCCCATTCAAAATCGAGATGCTACTAAAATTTTTCTCTTGTCAAAATCTTTTTCTCCAAAATTAAGTTCATAACCATTAGTTTCCAAGTCAATGTCTATACAGGTATTTTGTACAAAACAAAAGATCAAAATAGTCTCTCAAGACATTCATCGAATTTTGCAATAAAATTTATAAATAACGCAGCGAAAATATTTAAAACTTGTAATAAAACAGAAATGTTAAACACATAATGTTGTTCACAATTTTAATCAGCTGAATTTAAAACCAAATAAATACATGAAAATCATTTCGGAAAGATTAACGAAACATTACTTCCAATACCACCTATCCCGAACTACCTCCCCATGAGGTGTTCAATGAAAGTATGAATCTTCAGATGTAAGTCACACAATACTCTAAGTCCAGATGTACCTGAAAAATAAAGTGGGAGTAAACTCCAAGCCCAGTGGATCGATCCTACACGTCACATGCATTATACAGACCCAATTCAAAACATTACAAACACTTTCAAACATTAGACGTTTCAAACATCCATTTATTTTAGTCGAAGTCCAAGACCGGAAGAGGGTGGAGATGCCTCTCGGTATTCCCTGTGATCTAATCTAATCGTAATCATAGAGGCCGCAGGTACCGGTACCATCTAAAATTAGTCATATCTCAGTATCACAGCCTAAGAGATAGTACTTATCATGAATCGTACCATCTTCACAAGACTTCGAGCTGTCACAGACAGCTCTAGGTGAGAATACTTACGATTCGCCTTGCGGCTCGACAATCGCACTGGTACGTGGATTCTTAATAAACCATCGTCTTATTTTTGTTTTACAAACAATCTCAATCACTGCGAGCATCATACTATATACTAAAAAATATAATTTAAACTATGCTTGCAAGCTAACATGATAAGGTGCATGAATAAACAATAGGATCTAGATGCACATTTTCCTAGTCATGCATGCTATAATTAAGTAAATCTAAATGCAAGATCATGTCGTGAACTATACGCATGGATTAAATAATTCATCATACATCACACATCATTCACGTAAGCCAAACAATTTCAATCAAACAATTTCCTAATAAAATTCTAATAATCTAGAACTATTCAATGAAATGCTTTGAATCTTAAATCCATATAATACAGATGAGCAAGGAAGTCACGCCCACACGATTTTGTCAATCTTCAGGACTCCTTGTTTTCTTGTGAGACGTTCAGTCCTCTGAAATTATAGAATCTGAAATTTAACCCTTAATAAAATTATTCTTAAGTTAAAAGAATTTCTAAATTTATTATGAAATTTAAAGATAAATTTCAACTTATTCATATTTATTCATTTTTATATAATTTACTAATATCATAATTAATTTAATTATGAACAAAATAAGACTTCTAAATGTTACACATTTAGTTTCAAGGACTAAATTTTTATTCTTTTCTTATAAAAGATCGTAAACTCCTAAAGGTTTATTTTTTTTTCAACTAATTGGATTATTACATTTTTAACTTCTAATGTTAAATAAAACTATTAATGTGCTGGAAATCTATTTTTCTAATCCAAATTTAAAAGATTAATTAATTAATTAATTTTTTTTTCCTTAATCTAATCCTCATGTTCAATAATTAATGAGTTGTCTACTATTAAATTTATTTAATTTGAATTGTTAAATAAATTTTCTAAAGTAAACTTTATAATTGATTTAACAAATTTCTATTTGAATATGAAGAAATCTAATATTTGTCATTTACATTTAATTTCTAAATAAAACTAGATTTTTAATATTTGAAACTCTGAATTCCCTAAGATTTTAATAATTATGTCATACACATCGAATTCAATATATTATTATTATTATTATTATTATTATTGAGTAAAGTTTTAGTTTTGTAAGTTTTACTACTAAGGTTCAAATTTTTTAATCTTCATTCTACGCATCTACGATAAAGGAGAAATAAATTATTTAGCTAGTTGGAAAATAAAAAATCAAAATTTAAAATATTATACCTTTCAAATCGTTCTTCGTCACGCGAACGACGCCAACGGCGTGAAATCCTTTGTTGAAAATCTGATTTTTCAGCTTCCTCTTCTTTGATTTCACAAACGTCTCAAATCTAAAAACCATGCGCACTGTTCATCTTCTTCAAAAAGAATGCACCAGCAATAGCTACACTACTTCGACATTTTGTTGGTCTTAGAATACAATAATAGTAGTAGCAGATTGCCTTCTTCTTCGTTTCCTTTTTTTTTCTTCACGCCCAAACTTATAGACACCAGTAGCAGTAACCGTATTCACAAGCCCAGCAAATTACAGTTTGCATCATCTCACGGTAGTCCTCTCATCCCCATCTTCACGGTCAATTTGCAGCAGAACATGCACCCAATTTCTGCTCCAAATCACATTTTCTGTTTTGACCATCACGAACCAGACGAATAAACCAAAACTAGTTGCTACGTTCCTTTGTTTTTTGCTATATTGTTCTGTTCTTAACGCCCCATTTACTAATCTTCATCATCTTCCGTTACAGCCACAACACATTCAAAAACATACTTTAGGCATTGTTCTTCACGGTTTTGTGCTCAAACCCAGCACACACAACGACCCCCAAAATTTACGCCCTCAATCACGATTTTGTTCTTCATGGCCAACTTGTTCTTTATGCTTTCAGCTGCTCATCTCTTCATTTGGTAGCAACAGCTACCCAGATCACACAAACACCGATCTTCTCTTCTTCATTGTCACGGCCAGCAGCAGAACAATAGTTTGCTGGTTTCTGTTCTTCACTTCACCTTCTTCACAAAAGAAAACCAAAATCTGATCCTTGAATCAACAAAACAAAACCAGGTTTTTTTCCTTTTCCATTCTTTTTCCCATCGTCATCATCCCACCAGATTGAAAATGCACCTCATCAAATACAAAAACCCCTAACTCGTTTTGTTCGTTTGATCCTCAAACTAAAATCTAAATCACCCCAAACGTTTCTTTTTCATCTTCTTCATTTCGGCCATCCTCAACCCAGAGAGTTCTGGATTTCCTGCTTGTCATCCATCCAACCATGAATGCTCTCTTCTCTTCTCCGTCCAGCAACAACGGATTCGAGCCCTTTCCTCTTTGCGTTCTGTTTTATTCTTCGTCCTTTCTCCATTCTTCGTCTGTTCCTCTTCGTTTACAAACCGGCAACACCATTTCCAAAAAAACATGGCATCCATTTCTCCCTTATTCTTTTGATCGTGATTTCCAGATCCCTTGATAAAATTCTAGTACTACTAGAATTGTAATCTAGATTATTTGATTCTAGAGTTTCAGTTTGAGTCAAACTAATGTTATTCGGAGTTTGGATAAGGTCTAACTAGGTAATCTAAGTTAATTTTTAATTGAGATTACCAGATAGTTTAGAAGTTTATAGACTTTAGAACAAGTGTCTAAAATAGTCTATAAATAGACCCTATGGGATTCAATATGTAAGCAATTCAGTTCAGTATAAAGCAATAAGGTTTAGAGTAGAGGTTTTTTTTTCAACAGTGGTATCAGAGCAAAAGATCCACGTTGTAATTATAGAGGTAACACTACCATTAGTGGTGTGTAACAGAGAATCCTGTTTGCTGTTGTCGGTGCGCAAAGTTTTGCTCTGTTCGTTGTTCACCTTGTCGCAGCCAGTTTCAGTGTTGCTGCACAACCAAAAAAAGAAGATAGGAAGAATACTTTGCTGCTTGCTGCAAACCAGAAACAGCAAAGACATCCAACAAAACAAAAACGAAGAAGAAGACGTGCCCCAAAAACAAGGAAGATTGCGCTGCATCGTGTGTTTGCCCTTGCTCCTCTGCATTTCTGAAAATCGTTGTGGAAATTGCAAAATTTTCAACAATCATAGCGACGCAGAAAACGCAAAAAATTGTTAGTAAAAATCGTTGCTGAAAATTGTTGCTCACCATTGTGCTTGGCTCTGCTTTGCGCTGCAAATCGGTCACCGTCGTTCCTCTGCAATTTTCCATTCCTGCGAATTGTTGTGCTGCTGCTCAAATCATTGCGGAAAGTATTCCTCTGCTGCTGCTCCCGTTCACCGCTGATCAGGTCGTCGTTCGCCTCTGCTCGCCGTCGTCCGGTCTCACAGCCACCGCCGCTCTGTCAACCTCGCTAGACTGTTGCTGTTGCTGATTGTCTAGTCTTCGCCAGGTGCTCCTTGATCGTCTAGTCGCCGATGACTGTTGCATTGAAACAGAAAAGAAGACCTTAAAAAAACAAGGGAATTGAAAAAAAAAAAAAAGGAAGCTGGAGTTATTAGAAAAAAATTTTAATGACTTTGAATATGTGTGTTCTCATCAACCATCAAACCCAATTTTTTTTGGTAAAAAAATATGGTAGATGGAGAGAATGCAAATCAAGGAGAAAGAAGAAGAATAAGAAGAAGAAAAAAAAAAAAAAAAGGGTTCCACGAGAAGACAAAAGTAGCGAAGGTGTAGCTTAAAGTAAAATAAAAACAAGGCGCAAAGGATGAAGAGGAAGAAGAAAGGACGATGGTCCTATGAAGAAAGTATGGTGGTGCTCTAAAGAAAACACGGTGGTGTTTTAATAATGATGGGTCGTGGGACTCAAAGAGATGAAGATTGGCTTGAGAATATTACATGAAAACCTTCGTAGTTGCACACAAGAAAAGGACAAAGATTTCAAATTTATCTAAAACAGAAAGAGGTGTGTTCCTCCTTAAAGAATGGGAGGAGAAGAAGAAAGGACTTCGAGTCCAAGAGAAAAAATTGGTCAAAAGAAAAGGTGACCAACTAACAAGGCGAACATAGTTGTAAGCAGCAACAACTGTTGTACCAGGGAAAAAAATTCATTGGGTGTGTGCAAAATCTGAATTATGGGGGGAATTTCATGTAATTTAGATAATCTAACTTATGGGGGATGATTCAATTCTAGTAGTACTAGAATTGTAATGTAGATTATTTAATTCTAGAGTTTCAGTTTGAGTCAAACTCATGTTATTTGGAGTTTTGGATAAGGTCCAACTAGGTAATCTGAGTTAATCTCTAATTGAGATTACCGGATAGTTAAGAAGTCTATAGACTTTAGAACAAGTGTCTAAAAGAGTCAATAAATAGACCCTATGGGATTCAATATGTAATCAATTCAGTTCAATATAAAGCAATAAGGTTTAGAGCAGAGGTTTTTTTTCCAACACCCTCTTCCAAAATTTCCAGATTTCTTCCCTCTAATTCACGATCTTCACCTGGATCCTTCTTCTTCCTTCTTCGTTCATCCAGAAATTTCGACTTCCTTTCTTTTTTTTTTAAAACAACATAGCACTGTTATTATTATTATTTTTTTGTTTATTATATGTTCCTCTTCTTCTTTTTTTCAAACAATATTTATTTACTAGTTGGTTTATATGTTTATTTATTTGTCCAAATAATCAAATATTTATTTATTTGTTTGTTTATACATTGTCCATCACCCAATGAAATTTTTTTTCCAACAATGTTTCGATCTCATTTCTTAACCACATCCTAAATTTTAATTCACCATTATTTGATTACTTTTCCCCCAACCATAGTCTACGCATAGATTTAAATAAAAATAAGATTTTACCTTATTTATTCATTTATTATTATTATTATTTATAAATTTTAATTTTTTTTATATGATTCATTTTTGTTTTCTCGTCACTCGCACCATCGCGCTTTCATTTTCGAATCACTCGCTTCATCACGCTCGCACGAGTAAGCTATAAAATAGTTTACTTTTTCAAAGCATAGTCTATAGCTATATTTAAATAGAACATGATTCTAATTCGTTTATTTTTTTTTTTTTTTGTAAAACTATTATTTTTATTTTTCTTATTTTTTGTAAAAACTATTATTCTTATATATATATATA
>JAJIYU010011346.1:0-15376 GCA_030144865.1 Tinospora cordifolia
TATTTCTTATACTATTGCCTTATTAAATTTTTAATTTTAAGCTATGTACGGTTAAATACGATTAAGGCATGAAATGACTGAAATAGAAAGTCAAGTGTGCGTCGCTTGTAACACGGCCTGGCCTGCCGTTTGGTTTAGTCCACTATTAAGAAAAATGGTGGATGCGTCCAATGCTTAATGATTCGGGGGTTGGGGTGTTACATTCCTCAACATGGATACATGGAATACGTTATGTGCTGAAGTCATCCTGTTTGGTAGGTCCAACTCATAAGCACATTCTATGATTCTTCTAAGTATTTCCAAGGGTCTGACAAACCTTGGAGATAACTTCCTTTTGAATCTGAACCTTTTGATACCCTTCTAAGGACTGATCCTCAGAAATACTTTGTCCCCGACTTGGAACTCTAATGGTCTTCTCTTTTGGTTTGCATAGCTCTTTTGATGATTCTATGCAATAGTTAGTCTCCTTTGCATTAACTTGACTTGGTTGCTCGTTTCTTCCACCATGTCTGGCCCAGTTAATAGTTGATTTTCAAGTTTAGCCCAACAGGTAGGTGATCTGCAGGGTCTTCCATAGAGAGCCTCGAATCGAGCCATTTTTATGCTTGCCTGATAACTGTTGTTATAGGCAAACTCCGCCAAGTGTATGTACTTGCTCCAATTCCCCTTGAAGTCTAAAAAAAAAGACCTCAACATATCTTCCAAAATCTAGATGACTCTCTCATACTGACCATCTGTCTGAGGGTGAAATGTCGTACTCATGGTAAATTTAGTACCCATTTCTTTTTGTAGACTGTGCCAAAAATGTGAAGTAAAGCGAGTGTCTCTACCAGACATGATAGTCTTGGGCACCCCATGAAGCTTGAAGAATTTTTTTACTTGGATTTCTCCCAGCTTACTGACTTGGTATGTGGATCTAATTGGCAAGAAGTGAGCCACTTTGGTGAGACGATCCACTATCACCCAAACGATATCTTCTCCTTTTTGGTTTTTGGGTAAACCACTGACGAAATCCATGGCAATGTTATCCCACTTCCATTCAGGGATAGAAAGAGGTTGTAACATTCCAAAGGGTTTTCGGTCTTCTGCTTTCACTTGTTTACATGTTAAGCACTTAGAGACGTATTTAGCTATGTCCCTTTTCATTCCCCTCCACGAAGAGGTTTTCCTGAGGTTCTGGTACATCTTATCCCCACCAAGGTGCATGGCATACTTAGTTTGATGGGCTTCATCAAGTATGATTTGCTTGTTTTGTCCTGGCTAAGGTATACATATCCTTTCCCCAAGCCTTAGGATGTTTTCAGCATCCATCTTGATGTTAGTACGCTTTCCATGCGTGACTCCTTCAATTAGTTCAGCAAGCCACTTGTCTTGTCTCTATTCATCCCTAATCTGATGTAATAGGTCCGGTTCGCAAGACATGTTGTAAAGATAGGCTTCTTTCTCGTTGAGGTTTACACCCAACCTAAAATCTTCTATCAACTGGTACATCTGGCCTTTGTCTTCCTTCTATTTGTTGAACTTCCTACTCAAGGCATCGGCCACCACATTAGCCTTTCCTGGATGGTAATGTAGGTTGAAATCATAATCCTTGAGGAGCTCCAGCCACCTTCATTGCCTGAGGTTCAGTTCTTTCTGGGTGTAGATGAATTTCAAACTCTTGTGATATGAAAACAGATCAAATTTCTCATCGTAAAGATAATGTCTCCAAATTTTCAAAGCAAACACTATGGCTGCTAGCTCTAGGTCATGAGTAGGTTAATTTCTCTCATGGACCTTCAGTTGTCTTGAGGAAAAAGCAATGGCTTGCTTTTCCTGCAATAAGACTATGCCCAATCCACTTAGTGAAGCATCAGTATATAGTGTGTGAGTAACACCAGGAGTTGGGGTGACTAGAATAGGAACCGTAGTCAATCTTGTCTTTAGTTCTTGGAATGACCGTTCAAATTTCTCATCCTACTGGAACTTAACTCCTTTTTTGGTCAACTTAGTCATGGTTTTTGCCAACTTGAAAAAATCCTTAATGAACCTTCTGTAGTAGCCTGCTAAGCCCAAAAAACTTTTGATTTTTGTTACTGTATTGGGTTGTTTCTAGTTCATGATGGCTTTTACCTTTTTTGGGTCTACAACAATACTTTTTTCTGATACAACGTGGCCTAGGAACTTGACAGTTTCCATCCAAAACTCACACTTACTGAATTCAACATATAGCTGGTTACTTCTAAGGGTTTCTAGCACGATCCTCAAGTGTTCTAGGTGCTCAACTTCTGACTTAGAGTAAATTAGGATATCATCCACGAATACCACTACAAACTAGTCAAGGTACTGTCTGAACACTCGGTTCATCAAATCCATGAAGCCAACTGGGGTATTGGTCAAAACAAAGGCTTCACGATGAACTCGAAGTGTCCATATCTTGTTCTAAAGGTTGTCTTGTGAATATCAGACTCTCTATGACACCCTGGCTCCCAGTGTCCGTCTCTGTCTCGGTTGCGACTTTCCATCGTGGGGGCCGCGCGCGGAGACGGCGCGCACCCGTTCATTTGTTTAGCAGGAGACGACAGGTCATCCGTTCGTTCGCCAAGAGTCGGAGGCCACGTGGTTCGATTTCCTTTCTCATTCAATCTCATGTTTCATACCTTTCTTTTAAACAAGTCATAAAGTCAAACTAGAATTTACAATGACATCAAAATACTCGTTTCTTTCAATAGATGTGAAATTCATTAAAAGTGCATGCAGCGGAATAACATCTCAAATTCATTTTTTTTCAAAGCATATTGTGAAGATAAAACATGGCCCAATAGGCCTAAGTTCCAAAGTATATGTTTTTAATGTGAAACAGTTCATGGATAAAAGAGGGCACATGCCCAGTTCAATTTAAATAGTAAAACATTATTTATAACAAAATGGTACAACGATAAACTCAAAGAAAACTAAAAAAAAAAAAACTGTGACAACCTCCCAGCGAGGTCACTACCCAAAAATTCAGCCCATATGCTGGCTTACTCCTACGGTGTTAATGATCACCTATAATAGAAAAGTGGGGTGAGCTCAAGAGCCCAGTGGATCATCCCTATACATCACTAGCATTATACAAACCAGAATACAAAACATGCAATCGCTTTCATTACATTAGGCATTTCACACAATTTTTTGTTTCGTTATCATCTAAGACCGAAAGAGTCCATAACCCTCGGTATCCCCTGTGTGGTCCGGAAGCGAATCCAGGGGTAACGCCCGAGGGCCTGTTACCTTCGGGACCACGATCCAAGGATGGAAGTTCGCAGTGATTCTCTGTCCGAAGACACAATCAGCTGTCGTAGTCAGCTCGGGTAGGGACACCCACGATGACACCCTAAGGTCGGTCAATGTGCCAGTACGTGGATTTATTAATCTTAACTTAATATTCTTTAGTCATACATGTCATTCCAAGCCATATGTGATCATCAATGAACCATTTAAAGTAAATCAAAATAGACGCTATCAGCCATTCATGGAATTTATATCATAGAAATCTCTATCTAGCATGTTTTGGCACAAGCAACCATGCATCAGGGACATACACCAAGTCAAGCCCAAACAAGGTAAATCAAGCAAGTCCTAGCATGCTTTTAACATATCTTAAACTAACAAACATCATGTTCAACATTCAAAATTTGGATAAGGCTAGGGAGTAAGAAAATCACACCCACATTAGTACTCTTCAACCTTGCGCCTTTCTCCTCGTCATGCATGCCTTAGATTATCAATCTATAAGGTTTTTAAACAATGAGAGCACGTGAGTCTAAGGCATTCATGGCACAACCAAAACCCTAAGGTTTGTGTTCTTAGCGCATGTGTTTCAAATGCACCCAAAATCAGTACAAACAAAGGCAACACCAGTGCATGTCGCATTATCGCGGCAATGCTTCGCATTGCCGTGGTTGCCGGAGTCGGCGACATGAGCTTAGCCCCTCAGTGCTTGGTCATTAAGTTTAAAATGCACATTAACTCAATGAAAAATGATTTACACTTGAGGAAAGTGATTTAAAGAGCTAAGAAAACAAGATCTCAAGAAGGTTTCGAGATTTACCTTAGCACAAAACCCTTTCCAAGCTTGCCTCAGCCCGAATCCACCCTTGTTGATGTTGCTCTTGGCAGATCTGAGCTTGAAAATGGTAGAGAATGGTTTGAAGGAGCTGAAACCACCCTTAGAACCCAATAGAACACTTAAGAAATGAAGTAAACAAGTTTGATGAGAGCTAGATAGAAAAATCAGTGGTTTGCGGCGAAAAAATCCAGATCTAAGGTTTTTTGTGCATGTTCGTTTATAGAGAAATCGATGAATTACCGCGGTCACTATAGCATGACCGCAGTCATTGATTAATTACCGCGGTAGACAGACTGTTGTGCATCGTTTATTTCTGTGTTTTTTGCGTGATTATCGCGGTCACTCAGATACGGACCGCGGTCACCAGAATGGACTTCCTTGTTTCGTTTCTGGTTTCTATCGCGATGACCGCAGTTGCTGTAGGACCGACTGCAGTCACCAAAATGATGTATTTCCCCTTCGTTTTCTAGATTTTTCCTGCAATGGCTGCGGTCACTATAGGACCGAGCGCGGTCACCAGAATGACATTGTGGTGTTTTGTGTCTTTCTTTGCCATTTCTCGTGCTTCTCGGATTGGTATCACTCTTACACTTATTTATACTTATAATACATGGTTTTCGGGTCTTTTGGCCATTTTTTTTTCTTTTATTAAGTTTGTTATTCACTTTATATGTTCCTAATGACGTGGAAATCTCATAGACTTTCAAGGTATTACCCTATCAAATCCTCAGCTGATGGTATCCTGACCTAAGATCAATTTAAGAGAAATGAGTGGCTCCTCGTAATTGATCAAATAGGTCGTCAATCCTTGGTAAAGGATATTTATTCTTTATTGTAGCTTGATTCAACTTTCAGTAGTCGACACACAGTCACAAAGAACTGGGGCTCCCAAGGGTGATTCACTCGGCTTGATGAAACCTTTCTCCCTGAGCTCGTCCAGTTTAGTTTTTAGCTCAATTAGTTTTGCTGGCTCCATTCTATAAGGAGGTGTGGCTATAGGGTTGGTTCCAGGGTGAAGTTCAATCTTGAACTCTAACTCTCTAGCTAGTAGTAGTCCAGGTAAGTCATTTGGGAACACATCCTCGTACTCATTAACTACAGCTAGGTCGTGAATATTCTTCAAGTTAGTAGGTTCTTCTTCAGAGAGTTCCTCGAACTCATCCGTCTGCTTCGAAAAATTCAGCAAGGCTATGGTTGGACTCTTTGGTAGTCTCCTCATATCCCCATTGATTTTAAAGATCTCCCCAGAAGGTAATGTTATGGTTACCCATCTTTTAGGACAATCTATCTGGGCCTGGTACTGGTCTAACCAATCCATCCCCAAGATTACATCATAGCCATAGAAGGGTAGAGTATATAGGTCGACTGTTAAAAGTTTATTCCCAAACCTAAGGTCGTAACTACACATCTATTTTGAAGTCACAATGTTCCTTATTGGCGTGGACACATTCAAAGTCACATGCATTGTTTTCTTCACAAGTTGTAACCTATCAGCTAGTTTTTTAAAGATAATAGATTTTGAGGCACCAGAGTCAAACAACAGTCTCACAAAAATATTAAATAATAGGAACGTACCTTCTACTACAGGGGCCTGGTCTTCCTGGGTCTCAACCACGAACATTCTTGCCTGGTTCTGACCACGACCCTGGTTTTGCCCTTGATTGGCATTCTGACTTTGTCTCGCTTGAGAACGCTCACTCTGACTTCCCCTCTGAGTATTCTGTTGCTGCTGCTGGGAAGCCTGAGCTGGTGCAGTTGGGCAATTTTTCGCAAAATGACCCTTCTGCTTGCATACGAAACACAATCCCAGCCTCTTAGTTTTTTCCCTTGACTCGTCTTTGTTTTGCCCTTGTTTCTGTGGAGCCTTACCGCTTTTGCTTTTTTTCTGGGTCCTTTGTTGGTCCATTTTGTTTCCGTTCTGCTTATTCTTTCCCCTCAACCTTTGTTCCATGTTGAGCTCTTGTTCCAAAATTAGGGCATTTTCAGCAACTTCCTTGTAGGTTCAGAGGCCCAATGTCATGATGACCTTTCGGATCTCGATCTTGAGACCCTGTGCAAATCTGTTGGCTTTCATTCTTCCTTCTCGGATCAGTTTTTGAGAAAATTTGACTAGCTTAGTAAAGTTCCTCTCGTATTCAATTACTATGAGATCCCTCTATGTAGCACCCAAACCCCGTATCTTTAAGCAATGTACATTGCCACCGTTCTCTTGACATTGGACTTAGCAAAACGACGGGTCAGGCTGGTGCTACATTACAAGTGACACATACTTGTTCTTTTCTTTTCAATATCTCGTGCCTTTCTATAAGATTCAACAATACAAAATTTTCAATAAAATCAAGGAAAATTAAAAGAGATAAAGAAATTCAAACTATTTTATTCATAATAGAAATTGAGAGTAATAAACTCTTCAAAAAAATAACTAATTGTTACAACGGAAGAGTTCAAAATACTTTTCAGTAGAAAAGCATAAAAACCTTGGGCAACATGCCTTAAAAATTCTAAAAAATAAAATACTATAGAAACTTTCTAAGAAACTATCTATATTCAACTACTCCATAGGTTCATGTTCCTGAAAAATAAGAAAGGAAGGAGTGAGCATATAGCTTAGTGGATCTTTTTTGAACAACCATCTTTCATATTCAAACTCATAACACAAGCATAACTCAAACACTAGCAATCATTAGGCGTTTTAAACAATAATTTGTTCAAGTCGAATCTTAGACCAAAAGGGCCTTTAATCCCTTAATGCTCTTAACTAAGTAAATAGGGCCCACTCGACATCAACCCATTAGTAGCATGTGTCGGCATCAACTCGTTACACATGGCGACCCACTAGTGGTACACAACCCTCAAGTACTTAGGTCTGAAAACTATATGACCTAACTCATATTAAAAGAACATCCATAGAGTCACCTTGACCACTATGATGGTACGTGGTTATTATCTCCATCGTCGTAGATTAATTCTCATGTCATGATCTCATAAAATAAACTTTAGAATATGAAATCAAACTAAAATTCAGAATATACACAATCAATTCATGAATCACTCATGAAACATGCATCGTACTTTAATTTAAAAGCCTAAGCATAATACTAACATTGCATGGATGATATGATTGCTCAAACATGAATCAAAACTAAAATACTGAAATAAACATTTAAAATTCTAGAATTGAAGTTGAAAATCTTTGAATTCAGTGAAAAACATACAACCAATGAGCATGCCATGAATTCAAATAAGAACAGAAGGGTGTTCTAGAAATTACTTCCACCTTGTGACTCTTTTTCCTGAAATTTTGGCAGCAATTTCCCCTACGTACTAGCGCCAATGAAGATTGCCCAACTGAATTCTCCAATTTGAGAGAAGAACTTATCACACACAAGAAGGGAAGATGGGAAAAGGTGCCAAGAAGAAGGCTTAGAGAAAACAAGAGAAGAATTGAACTCTTATTTTTTTGGAATGAATGAAATTGAGAGCCTAGGAGGGTTTATATAGGTTTCGCGAAGGAGAAAATTAGAAAGTTTTGTGTTCTTCTTTGAATAAAACACCATATTTTTTCTTAATTTCGTACTTTCTAATTTTTGGAGAAAAATGAGTATTTTTTGAATTTTTTCCAGATTTTAGAAAAAATTTTTAGAATTTAGAAACAATTTTTTGTTATTTTTTGATAATTTTCGTTTAATTTTTCGGATCTGTTAAGCTCGGCCATCGGATTAAACTCGGATCGATCGACAAAAAAATTGGACCTTTGATCTTAGCCGTTGGATTTTCCTCGAGTGCATCAACGATCGCGATCAATCAAAATTGGCTTCGATTTGGACCGTTAGATGATTCTCGAGCGCATCATCAGTTCGCAATTTAATCAACGTGGCTTCGATCTCGACTGTCAAATGATCCTCGATCACAGTGTGCGAATCTGATTTCATGATCAACGAACTCGCTTCTAGCCACACAATCATCCTCGAGTTACGTACGCAAATCTCTGACCGTTTGATCTTGATGATTCAGTGAGCTCGTGCGTACGTGCGGATCTGATCTTGGTCATCGGATCATGAGATCAGATTCTAGATCTATGGTTCACAGTATTTTGAGTTTATTTTTTATTTTTCAATCGAATTTCTTGCTTTCTTTTCGGATTTTTTTTCAAATCTCGATCCCAATTGACTTTCTAATCTTGTTTTTATAAAAAATTGCACATATCCTTGTGTTTTTGGCTATGACATGCCATTTTATGCATTATAATCATATTTTTTCTTCCAAAAATCCACTACATTGATTTTTATTCCTCACTTGGGTAACTAAGACTTGCCAAAATTTTCATTCGTCAATTCTATATAATTTTCTAAGTAAAAATTAAATTTTCATATGATTTTTTCGAGATGTTATAACCTATCTTCCTTAGAAAAAATTTTGTCCTCGAAATTTGTACATATTTAGATCTTCCTTATGAACAGATGTGGGTACTTGGTCTTCATCTCGCTTTCGAGTTCCCACGTGGCTTCTTCTACCACGTAGTGTTTCCATAGCACCTTCACTAATGAGATATCTTTTGTTCTTAGATTCTACACCTTGTGGTCAAGGCTTCTGACCGCTGTTTCCTCGTAGGTAGCATCATCTTGAATATTCACTTCCTCCCAGTGAATGATGTGAGAGGGGTCAGGTTTGTATTTCCTCAACATGGATACATGGAATACGTTATGTGATGAAGTTATCGGGTTGGTAGATCGAACTCATAAGCACATTCCCCGATTCTTCTAAGTATTTCAAAGGGTCCGACAAACCTTGGAGATAACTTTCCTTTGAATCTGAACCTTTTGATACCCTTCTGAGGACTAATCTTCAGAAATACTTTGTCCCCAACTTGGAACTCTAATGGTCTTCTCTTTTTGTCTGCGTAGCTCTTTTGATGGCTCTGTGCAGTAGTCAGTCTCTTTGGTAGTAACTTGATTTGGTTGCTCGTTTCTTCCACCATGTTTGGCCCAGTCAATACTTGATCTTCAAGTTCAGCCCAACAGGTAGGTGATCTGTTGGGTCTTCCATAAAGAGCTTCGAATGGAGCCATTTTTATGCTTGCCTAATAACTGTTGTTATAAGCAAACTCCGCCAAGTGTAAATACATGTTCCAATTCCCCTTGAAGTCTAAAACGCAAGCCCTCAACATATCTTCCAAATTTTGGATCGCTCTCTTAGATTGACCATCCGTCTGAGGGTGAAAGGCTGTACTCATGGTAAGCTTAGTACCCATCTCCTTTTATAGACTCTGCCGAAATTGTGAATTGAAGCGTGAGTCTCTGTCAGACACGATAGTCTTGGGTACACCATGAAGTCTAATGGTTTATTTCACATAGACTTCTCCCAGCTTGTTAACTTGGTCTATGGACCTGATTGGCAAGAAGTGAGCCACTTTGGTGAGACGATCCACTATCACCCAAACAGTGTCTTCTCCTTTTTGTTTCATGGGTAAACCACTGACGAAGTCCATAGCGATGTTATCCCACTTCCATTCAGGGATTGGAAGTGGTTGTTACATTCTAGAGCGTTTTCGATGTTCTACTTTCACTTGTTGACATGTTAAGAACTTAGAGACGTCTTTAGCTATGTCCCTCTTCATTCCTCTCCACCAATAGGTTTTCCTGAGGTTCTGGTACATCTTATCCCTAACAAGATGCATGGTATACTTAGTTTGATGATCTTCATCAAGTATGAGTTGCTTGCTTTTTCCCTATTGAGGTACACATATCATTTCCCGAGCCTTAGGATGTTTTCACCATCCATCCTAAAGTCAGTATCTTTTCCTTGCGTGACTCCTTCAATTAGTTGAGCAAGCCACTTGTCTTGCTTCTGTTCATCCCTGATTTGATGTAATAGGTCCGGTTGGCAAGACATATTGTAAAGATAGGCTTCGTTCTTGTTAAGGTTTACACCCAACCTAAAACCTTCAATTAACTGGTACATCTGACCTTTTTCTTCTTCTTGTTTGTTGAACTTCCTACTCAAGGCATCAGCCACTACATTGGCCTTCCCCGGATGGTAGTGTAGTTGAAAATCATAGTCTTTCAAGAATTTCATCCATCCCCGTTGCCTGAGGTTCAACTCCTTCTGGGTGTAGATGTCCTTCAAGCTCTTGTGATCTAAAAATAACTCAAATTTCTCACCATAAAGGTAGTGTTTCCAAATCATTAGGGCAAACACAATGGCCGCTAGCTCTAGGTCATGAGTAGGGTAATTTCTCTCATGGACCTTCGGTTGTCTTGAGGCAAAAGCAATGGCTTGTTTTTCTTTCATTAGGACTGCGCCCAATCTATTCAGTGAAGCATCAGTATACAGTGTGTAAGTAACACCAGGAGTTGGGGTGACAAGAACAGGAGCCGTAGTCAATCTTGTCTTCAGTTCTTTGAATGATCGTTCACATTTCTCATCCCAGTAGAACTTAACTTCTTTTCTAGCCAACTTAGTCATAGGTTCAGCCAATTTGGAAAAATCCTTAATAAACCTTCTGTAGTAGCCTACCAAGCCCAAGAAACTTCTGATTTTTGTTACTATCTTGGGTTGCTTCTTATTCATAACAGCTTTTACTTTTTCTGGATCTAAAAAGATTTCTTTTGCTGACACAACATGTCCTAGGAACTTGATCGTCCTCATCCAGAACTCGCACTTACTAAACTTGGCATATAATTTGTGCCTTCTGAGTGTCTCCAACACTATTTGCAAGTGTTCTAAGTGTTCAGCCTCTGACTTGGAGTAGATTAGGTTGTCATCGACAAATACCATCACAAACTAGTCAAGGTACTATCTGAACACTTGATTCATCAAATCCATGAAGGCTGCCGAAGCATTGGTCACACCAAAGGGCATCACGGTGAACTCGAAGTGTCCATATCTTGTTCTAAAGGTTGTCTTGTGGATGTCAGACTCTCGAATTCTCAGCTGATGATATCCTGACATAAGATCAATTTTAGAGAAATGAGTGGCTCCTCGTAATTGATCAAATAGGTCGTCAATCCTTGGTAAAAATATTTATTCTTTATTGTAGCTTGATTCAACTTTCGGTAATCGACACACAGTCGTAAAGAACCATCCTTCTTTTTCACGAATAATACTGGGGCTCCCCAGGGTTGGCCTCATGAAACCTTTCTCCTTGAGCTCGTCCAGTTGAGTTTTCAACTGAATTAGTTCTGCTGGCTCCATTCTATAAGGAGGTGTGGCTATAGGGTTGGTTCTAGGGTGAAGTTCAATCTTGAACTCTAACTCTCTTGCTGGTGGTAGTCTAGGTAAGTCATTTGAGAACACATCCTCGTACTCACTGACAATGGCTAGGTCATGAATATTCTTCAAGTCCATAGGTTCTTCTTTAAAGAGTTCCTTGAACTCATCCGTCTGCTTCAAACAATTTAGCAAAGCTAGGGTTGGACTCCTTGGTAGTCTCCGCATATCCCCATTGATTTTAAAGATCTCCCCAGAAAGTAATGTTATGGTTACCCGTCTCTTAGGACAATCTATTTGGGCCTAGTACTGATCCAACCAATCCATCCCCAAGATTACATCATAGCCATAGAAAGGTAGGGTATATAAGTTGACTGTTAAAAGTTTATCCCCAAACTTAAGGTCACAACTACACATCTTTTTTGAAGTCACAATGGTCCCTATTGGTGTAGACACATTCAAAGTCACAGGCATTTTTTTGTCACAAGTTGTAACCTATCAGCTAGTTTTTTAGAGATAAAAGATTTTGAGCCACCCGAGTCAAACAACAGTTTCACAGCAACATTAAACAATAGGAATGTACCTTCTACTGTAGGGGCCTGGTCTTCCTGGGTCTCAACCGCGAACATTTTGGCCTGCTTTTGCCCTTGATTGGCACTCCGATTATGTCTGGCTTGAGATCGCCCATTTTGACTTGCCCCCTGAGTATTCTATTGTTGCTGCTGGGAAGCCTGAGCTGGTGCAGTTGGGCAATTTTTTGCCAAATGACCCTTTTGGTTGCATATGTAACATAATCCCAACCTCTTAGCTTCTTCAATGACTCGTCTTTATTTTGCCCCTATTTCTAGGTCTGTGTTGCCTTTCCAACACTCTTATTCTTTTTCTAGGCCTTTGGGTTCTCTATTTCATTACTAAGCTTGTTGTTCTTTTCCTCTCAACCTTTGTTATAAGTTGAGTTCATGCACTAGGATCCCTATATGTCTTTAACCTTAGAGTCATAATCACTTTTTGAATCTCAATCTTGAGATCCTGAGCAAACCAATTAGCTTTCATTCTTTTTTCTTAAATCAGTTCCCGAGAAAACTTATCCAATTTAGTAAACCTTTTCTCGCGCTCAGCTATAGTCAAGTCCTTCTAATTCAACCTGATGAAGTCCTCTTGCACCTTCCATAGTGTTGTCTCTGGAAAGAACTTTTTTGTGGAAGATCTCCTTGAACCCTTCCCAGCTCATCTTTTCAACGTGAATCTTTGTTTCAGCAAACGTTGGTACTATCATGACTCTAGATTCAGTTTCTAGGTTCTCGATTTATTCAATGGCCTAAAGTCTTTCTTCTAGGTTCTTTTCATGCATGGGTACAAGATTTGGTCTCAGAGCAAATAAACATAACAGCATGCATATCACACAATCATACAATCACAATAACACAGCAAGGTTCCAAGCTTCCACCTGAGCTTTCAGGTTCAAGTATCCCATACCACTCTACCCCTTTTACTTAGGCTTTCACTAAAAATAGAACCGTACCCAAACAATTTCGCAAATTGCTCGATAATTTAGGTTCGCGAGCCCACTATACTCAACCGTCCCATACCAACGAGCGTAGAGAAACCCAATCTGCTAGAGTTACCGATTATTTACCACACATGGTCCATCATTCTCCGAGTCCAGGCTTCCTCCATAACCTCGAATTCCTATACATCCCATACTACATGGAAACTGAAATTTATAGAAGCTTCCCAGTTTCGTGTCCTGATCAAACATTTCTATTTTTACACAAGTTTTAGTCTCAAGCCTATGTTCTAGAGTTTTATGGTTTTGATCCACTGAGCCACCCATGGCTACACCCGTTTCTACCTAAGGTCCTTTTCTCTGGACCTAGGGTTCGGTTCTAGTTGACTTACAACCTCTATCTGGCCAAGATACCACCTTCGGCATCTTTTTTGACTTCTACTCAATTCCTTGCCCTAATTTTCCACCTTCTAATTTTCTTTTATAAAAAATAAGAGTGTTATTCAACTCCGACTACTCATATAAGCTGGTGGGACAACCTCTAGATCGAGCGGCGATACCAAAGTCTACTTAGCCACCACGCTTTCTAGGGCAGGATAACCTACCTCATTTTCAATGTTTAGCTTTACTCAGGACAAGGCTTACCCACTATCCGCTCAACTTGTAGTCTTTGTATCCAACAAAAACATTTTCAAAACATATATTTCCTTTTTGAAAACACTTTCTAAAACGTTCTTCAATTTCAAAATAGAAGGTAGGGCATTCTAAATTCAATTCAATTCAAGGTAAAACCCTAATTTGGGTTTCCGGTTCTTGTCAAGCAACTAATGTTTGACTTTCTGTCTTTAGCCTAATCAACACATGTTTAGGCTTGATTTTCTATCTTAATCCCAAGGCACCTAAAGCCTCGACTTTTATACCACCTCTGTAACACCCCAACCCCCGTATCTTTAAGCAATGTACATTGCCACCGTTCTCTTGACAGTAGAATTAACAAAACGGTAGGTCCGGCTGGTGCTACATTACAAGTGACATACACTTGTTCTTTTCTTTTCAATATCTCGTGCCTTTGTATAAAATTCAAAAATACAAAATTTTCAATAAAATCAAGCAAATTAAAAGAGATAAAGAAATTCAAACTATTTTATTCATAATAGAAATTGAGAGTACTAAACTCTTAAAAAAAAAACAACTAATTGTTACAGCGGAAGACTTCAAAATACTTTTCAGTAGAAAATCATAAAAGCTTTGGGCAACATGACCTAAAAATTCCAAAAAATAAAATATTGTAGAAACTTTCTAAGAAACTATCTATATTCAACTACTCCATGGGTTTATGTTCTTAAAAAATAAGAAAGGAAAGAGTAAGGACATAGCCTAGTGGATCTTTTTTGAACAACTATCTTTCATATTCAAACTCATAACTCAATCATAATTCAAACACTTGCAATCATTAGGTGTTTCAAACAACAATTTGTTCAAGTCGAGTCTCAGACCAAAAGGGTCTTTAATTCCTCGATGTTCTTAACTAAGTAAATAGGGCCCACTCGGCATCAACCCGTTAGTGGCATGTGTCCGCATCAACCTGCTACACATGGTGACCCACCAGTGGTACATGACCCTCAAGTAATTAGGTTTTGTAACACCCCAACCCCCATATCTTAAAGCATTGGACACGATCACCATTCTCTTGACAGTGGGCTAAACCAAACGGCGGGCCATTGATGATCCTCGATCGCCTCACTCAGATTAACGAACTCGCTGTGGGTCATTTGATCGTCTTCGAATGCATTAACGCATTTGATCTAATTTGGGCCGCTGGATTTCCTCGAACGCAGCACGATCATCAAAGCGGCTAAGATCTTCACCGTCGGATGAGCCTCGAGCTCAGCACCATTCGCTATTGGCTGAAAACAAATCAAATCTGAGCCATTTGATCGTCCTCGAGCACAGCATCATTCGTGATTAACAAAACAACTTTGATCTTTACCGTTGGATGGACCTCGAGTGCAGCATCAGATGATCATCAGATCGCAAACACAAATCCTCGTTGTTGGATTGTCATCGATTGTCGTGTTCAGATATCTGATCACAATCAACGAAGTGAATTCAACCCATTAGATTAGGTAGGTCATTTCTGAGCTGTTGCATATCTATGATCCGGTGCTCTTAAGCGTTGTTTTGGGCTTCGATTTCATTCGTTGGATCGAACAGATGGGTTTTGGACCATTGGATGCAGTTTCGAATTACCAAAATTGCTTTTTAAGGTTACTATTATCCGAAAATTGCTAATTATACACTTTCTAATTGATCTAAACATTGATTTTTGCACAAATCCTTCCATTTTATTGATTTTCTAATATTCTCCCCTTTCTAATTTTTTTAATATTATATTTATTAGATATATTTCTATTTAATATTTTAATGTCAATAATTAAATAATCTACATTTTTTATTTTTATATATTTTTATTTATTTCATATTTTATTTTCAGATAATCATTTATGTAATTATAAATTGATACTTATATGATGTTTTATTTATTTTAAATAAATACATGCATACTACAT
>JAJIYU010011347.1:0-15343 GCA_030144865.1 Tinospora cordifolia
GCGCTATGTAGCTTGAGCATTCTGAATCGGATGTGTTTATAGAGGCAGAGGTGGAAGTAGATAGAGAAGAGAAGGAAGAAGAGGAGTTTAAGGGAAAATATCGCACCTTGGGGGAGTGACAGGTCATTGATGCTCTTAAGGATGGGAGTATTGAACAGGTTCGTTGGGGGCTCTGATCATGTGTTGCATGTGGAGTTTCGCTCTAATTATAAGTTGTGTTTTCTTTCGGTGACAAAAATTCATAATGGTTCCCAATGAAGCATTTTTGTTCCACAAGGGGACAAGGCCATAGATTTGCAATAGTGGGACCTAGTGGTGCCACCCTACAGAATTTGAGTCAATAAATTGGGCTTCTAAAGGCCCATGTTTTTTATAGTTGTGTTAAAAGGTTGGAGGGTCTAAGTTGGCCCAATTGCTAGAAGCTAAACAAGGTGTTTCAAGCCCATCTCTAATAGCAGAAGGATCCAACATTAAAAAATGAGCCCATCTGCATTTTTACACACAAAGAGGCTCTAACCTTAAAAATCTTGACCAGAGATTGTTGATATTGAACGATTGGAGTTGGATGGATGGAAATCCAATAACTTTGATTATGGGGAGCTCCTTTGCCAAGATGTCGATCATGTGACGAACGCTAAGTTGGTTGCGAGAAACAGTGAGGGTGATGCACATTAGAGTGGTGATGCTTCCTGCTACAAAAAGTGTTCTTGTTGGGCATATGAGGTTAAAGCTTATGACATTGCCTCCTCAATGGATCACCCTTAAACAAAGGTACATTTGGTGGTAATGGTTAATTGTGCTTAGTGTAATAATTGTGCTCCTAATCCTTCCGTCCACCTTCATTCTTATCCCCTTCATTCTATTCCCTGCAGTTTCAATGATTTCTTATTGAACTTTGGCATCTCTCGTGATCCTTGCAATAGCTTGGTGGATCATGTGTTGCTGAATGAGCTTGCATCTGTATTCCCTTCTTGTCCTTTCAGTGATGAAAAATGTCAGGGAACAACTTACACAGAACTGGTGAAGTTCCTTTACTCCATTGATGTGCAATTGATTGACAATGTTGACACTTAATCTAACCATTTCAACAGTCTTGTATTGGTGGGCCTTTTTGATTCTAGTGAAGTTTTTAAGCTGGAACATCCATGGTCTTGGTATGACCTCTAAACAAAAAGAGATCACGAGAACTATTTGCTCCATCTCCCTTAACAATGTGTCCCATTGGGAAATTAAAAGAAGATTTTTGGATTTGGGAGTGATCCATCAAAACTTTTGCTATGGTTAATTTTACTAGGCATGGGAACAATTGGGGGTATTCCTTTTTTTTTTTTGTTTTTAAAAGAAACGAAGTTTTATTAAAGGAAGAACTAACAAAGCAAAAGAATGCATGAAAGGCATACAACAGAAACCCCCAAAACTATAAAACATTGCCTCACCCTCTAAGCCATTCAAACATTGAATAACCCGAAGAGAGAGGAGTGTGACTAATCCAAAACGAGGCTAGGGAATGAGATTTCTCCCAAATGGCGAGAGGGGGAAGGAACTTATTTGAGAATACCCTAGCGTTCTGCTCCTTCTACAAACACCATGCCACAACCAAACTAGCCGCCACCTAGTGTTCTCTCCAGTTTCGAATTGCTTCCTCCCAGAACGGGCAAACACAAAATTGATTATGCTGTCTTGCTCCATTAAAGAAAATGGGAAAGTGACTCCTCCATCTTTCCCAAACAATAGAGGCAAAGTGATAGCGACCAAACAAATGAGCCAACGACTCCTCACTCTTCTTATATAGAAAGCAACATGAAGGGGACAAGAACCACCTCAGAAACCGCTTCTAAACCCTATCCCCCCATGTTCACCCTTCTCCTTGAACACTACTCAAGCGAGGAACTTCACTTTCGACAGAACCTGGGCCTTCCAAATTTCCTTAAGATTTAAGAATAGGGACAGGAGTAACCGAAGGATCTTCAATCATGGATTAAAAAAAGGGATTTTGAGGAAAATTCCCTTGAGCTTTCGTTGATCCACATAATTGAATCCTCCCTGCTTCGCAACACACAATCTCTCAGAATTGAGTGAAGGGATTCTGCTTCCTCTTCACACCTTGGACCTCCAATGGTTTGCAAGTGAAACTCCGAATGAGAAGATGGCCTTGGAGAATGATGATCCAAAAAGAAAGAGATATGACGATTATGTGCTATTGAAAGCCTATACAATCTAGGAAACGAAGCAGAGAAAACTTCATTACCCAACCAAACGTCCTCCCAAAATTGAATATTCCTTCCATTGCCAACACATAGTCTAATGTGGGGATCAAAAACCAGATGAATGGAATGAATAAAATTCCAGAGGCTTCTAATAGTAGCTTTCCTCTGATCCTTCTCATTCAGAAACCGCTATAACCATTTTGCCACCAAAGATTTATTTCTTGCCATCAATTACCAATTCTAAGCCATCCTAATTCCTTCCTCTTCTGGACTTGAGTCCACTCCACCAATTGCATGTCGTGACTTCCATCCAGACCCTCCCAAAGGAAATCACGTATCAACTTTTCCATCCGATTGGCTACCCTTTTTGGGAGCTTAAAAATGACATGTAATATGTCGGAAGAGCATATGAAACTGATTTAATAAGCGAAAGTCTTCCTCCTTTAGAAAGAAAAGCTCTCTTCTAACTATCCAATCTCTTAGCAACCTTTGCAACCATGGGATCCCAAAAATCTAGCCTCCCAAGGTTTCCACCAATTTGCATCCCTAGGTACTTAAGAGGCCACTTCCCCTGCTCACATCCAATGCGCGAGGCATTTGCTCTGATCCAATCTTCAGAAGATGTCATTGGCAGACTGTAAGTGAGAAACTTCTACATTTTCCTTCCCCACCGCAAAGCCTCTTACAATGCCTGTTTCCCACCCCTTATCCACCATACAACCTAACACATTTACCACCAAGGAGAACAAAATTGGAGATAGTGGGTCTCCTTGCCTTAGACCTCTTGCCGCCTCTAGTTTACCTCTTGGCCGCCCATTAATGAATAGAGTACGCAACTGTTCGCAGACACCCTTGAATCCATCCCCTCCATTTTTTCCCAAAACCCTTTTGTGCTAATACAGAATCAAGAAAATTTCAATCAACCATATCATAAGCTTTTTCAAAATCAACTTAATTAGGACTCCTTTCTTACTCTTTATGCTGTGCTCTTCCACAATTTCATTTGCCACTAACACCGTATCTATTATCTATCGCCCTTTAACAAAGTGAATTGATTTTTTGAAATGGTGTCGTCTATTACCTCCCAAATCCTATTTGCCAATACCTTAGCAATAATCTTGTATAAGCTTGTAGTGAGACTAATAGGCCTATAGTCTTTTACCGATCTCACAACATTCTTCTTGGGGATCAGGCAGATGTAAGTCTCATTTGTGGATCTATTAACCACTCCAGAATTGTAGGACTCCCCCAAAACCTTTATCAAGTTCGCTTTCACGGTGACCTAGCTTTTTTGGTAGGAGATCATCGAGAATTCGTCAGGCCCGGGGGCCTTTGTTCCTTCACTATCAGAGACGGCCGCATTAATCTCCTCCTAAAAAAAGGCTCCTCTAGCTTCATGCTAACCTCTTAGCCAATTGGACTCCAACAAATTCCTTTTATCCCCCAGTTCTGACTCTACTTTTTCTCAAACACTCCCAAAAAGTGATCGAGAATGGAAGCCTCTATTCTCCCTTCATCCTCTAGAACTTCCCCATTGTCCCCCTCTATCTTGGCAATTGAGTTTGCCACTTTTCTACCACTCAGGATGCGGTGAAAAAACTTGGAGTTAGCATTGCCTTCCTTAAGCCACCGAATCGAGTCTTAAGCCACTCCCCCTTTTCCATCTCCTTATTCAGCTTCCACAACTCCCTTTTTTTCTCATCACCTAGGATTGTCGTACGGTGAACATTGTGGACATTTTCTTCAAAACTTTTTTCCTTTCCTACAAAGTCCTCAATGAAGATTCTTTAGTTTGGTGGTTTTGATCTTTCTATGATTTGTTTATTTGCATTGACCAACCAACATTTTTTGGTTGTTCATACTGTGAGCATTGTGTACATTTTCTTCATAACTTTTTTTCTTTTCCGACAAAAATCCTCAATGAAGATTCTTCAATTTGGCAGTTGAGATCTTTTTATGGTTTGTTTATTTGCATTGAGCAACCAACATTTTTGGTTGTTCATACGGTGAACATTGTGGAAATTTTCTTCATAACCTTTTTTCCTTTTTGACAAAAATCCTCAATAAAGATTCTTCAGTTTGGCGGTTTAGATCTTTGTGTGGTTTGTTTATTTGCACTGAGCAACCAACCTTTTTTGTTTGAGTAGACAAACCTCTTTTAGTTTTTTTTCTCTGAACCTTGGTCTATTGGAGGAGATTTTAATGTAATTTGTTGGATGAATGAGAAGTCAGGTTGTTCTAGGCATTCAACTTGTGTGAAGGATTCTGATGGTCTTATCAATAGTTGTAGCTTGGTGACATTGTTCTCTCCAGTTTCCCTTTCGCTTGGACTAATAGCAGCTCACCCCTTGTGATGGCTTGCTAGATTGATTTTTGTTCAACATTGGATGGGATTTTCATTGTTTCATGACAAGGAGTTGGATCCGCCTAGTTTTTGGTTAGTTGGTTAGTTGCCCATTGCCTTTAATCCTAATAATGTTTGTTGGGGACTTAATTCGTTTGAGTAAGAGAATCGTTGCTTGTCCAATCCTAATTTACAGGGTCTTATTGATCAATGGTGGCATTATCCTCTTATGAATAGTTGGGTTGTGTTTAATTTCATGTAGAAGTCAAAGTTCTTGAAACAGAACCTTAAAGAGTGGACTATAAACCATGTTGCCCATGACCATTTCCTATAATTAAAGTTGTGCCGTTGCTACTAGTCTATGAGACTCTCAAGTTGGTTATTTTGGCAAGACGTAGCAATTTAGCAACAGAGTCTTTGTATCATCAATGATGTCCAAGCAATTGATTGTCGAATTTCACTGTCAAGCTCGCCAAAGGGTTAAAGGTTAAATGGGCAAAGGAGGGAGATACAAACTCAAAACATTTTTTTCATTAACTCTTTAGTATTAGGAGAGCTATAGCCATTATGTTTAAATTGGAAACCGTGGATGGGTTTGTTGTTGAAGGTGATCATATATATGCAATCTCATGTTAGAACACTTTTGGAAGATCTTTGCTGATGTTAGTCATTGCAATTGTGGTATTGAAGGCATTGGTTGGAGGCCTGTTTTGACTACACATTAGAATTGGTTGATGATAAGGCTCCAGGTCTCGATATTTCACCACAATCTTTCAATACTATTGGGACATCATCAAGCTTGATCACCTTAAGGTGATGGAGGAATTTCAATGCTGATGCCATTGATAATAGGTGCACTAATGAAACTTATATTGGCTTTATCCCCGAAAATTGAAGTCCATTGAGGTGAGCAACCTCAAACCAGTTAGCCATACTGCTAGTCTTTACAAATTCATTGTCAAGACCTTGCTTTGAGACTTCGATAGGTTCTTCAAACCACCATTGCAGATATTCAACTCATTTTGTTGAAGGATGGACAAATTGTGGATGCAGTGCTTATTGCTAAATAAGCAGTTGGATGCTAGAGGGAAAGTGGGGCTTCTACTAAAGGTGGATTTTGAAATAGCATATGATTTGATTAGATGGAAATTCCTTGATGGAACAAAATTGCTATGAGTTGAAATTGTGTAATTAGAGTAGGAATTGTTTGAATAATGTGAGCTTCTTTATTTTGGTTAACAAGTAAGTTAGGGGAAAGATTAGGGGATCTTGGGGCCTTCATTAGTGTGACCCTCTTTCTCCTTTTTTAAATACAATATGGTTGATTTTTTGGATGGATTTACTTGCAAGCAAAAGATGAGGGAATTATAAAAAACCTCAAGTATTCCAAACATTCTTTATGTGGATGATTCTCCTTTTTCTTTTTGGTGAAAAATGATGAACAAAATGTTCTTAATGTGATGAAATTTCTAAAATGGTTTTGTTTAATCTTGAGTCTCAACTTGTCCAAATTTAGTTGGTTGGTATCTACATTCCTACAGATTCAAGGGGTTCCTTGATCAGGAAGATTGGTGTTTTCATGGGATATTGGCCTTTGAGCTATCTTGGTGAAGGGTTAATGGTTGGTGAAGCTTGCACTCTAGGGGAGGTCGGCTTACTCTATTTCATCTTTTTCTAGAGGCTATAACTACTTAATGTTGTCAACTTTCAGTATGCCAATAAAGGTTGTAGCGATTCTCAAAAGTTAAAAGATTGATATGAGATTTCATTTGAAAGAGTGAAGAAAAGGACAAAGGCTCATATATGTTTTGTTGAGACAAAGTACAAAAGCTACCTTGAAGGGTGGGTTGGGTGTTGATCACCTATCGGCAAGGAATGGTGCCTTTGTGGTAAATGGTTGTAGCATTTCTACCACAAGTAAGATGCATTGTGGACGAAAAATTGAGATCATACATGGGTTGCAGGCTAATAAAAGAGATGCTAGGGTTCTCAACAACAATTCTTTTGGAAGTTCATTCTCTCTATCTACCCTCTTTTCTTTCTGCGTGTTATATTAAAATTTGGTAGTGACAGCGGCATTTTTTTGGGAACATACATGGTGTGGAAATGCCTTTCTGCAAAATCTGTTTCTCAATCTCTATACCTTGTCTGTTATTCTCAAAGGTTTTATTGCAATTTTTTTTTTGGTCACATAGTCAGATGCTCTGGCTTGGTGAATAATTGGAACCTTCATATTCATAGAGGCTTCAATCCTAGGTCCCTTGTTGAAGTATTCTTATTGTTATAATGTATTGAATCCTGTCATCTTTCCCCTACTAGTGGTCGTATTTGTTGGTTCAATAACTTCTTTGGTTCTTTTCTTCTTGGTCCTTTATCAATATTCAATCTGCTGGGAATAATTAAACAGTTAACCAATCTGACTTTATTTGGGCAGCCCCTGCTCCTTCAAAAGTCAAAATTCTTGGCTCAAAAGCTCAATTGTGCTTGTGTTCTTCAATGAAACATGCATTTCTTCATGCTTACCCTTCTTGGTGTTGTCTAAGCATGTGAGTTGGTTCAGCATGTCTTCCGAGAGTATGTTTTGATAAAGCAGCTGTGGGAGCAATGATGTAGCAGATGCAGTCTCTTCCTCCTTTGAATCTTGGCTCTCTTTTTGTGACACTGACAGCTTTGCATAATAGTAAAATTAATCTTCACCAGAAATGTATTGTGTTTACTAATCTTTTGTGCATTTGGATTGAACACAATGATAGGATCTTGAGGGATAATAGAACCAATTGTGCTAGAATTTTTGGGAGCATTTCTTATTTTTGTTTGCCAGTTGAGTCAGCCCAAATTAGTTGCCTTAGGGGGTGCCACTTTGGATGTAGGATGATAAATTGGAGTTCCATTCTCCAGTGTACGTAATACCTTGGGGACTCCATGCCACCTAAAGTGTCTTCTTTTATGTGCGATTTTCTTCATCAGTGAAGATTGGGATTCTAGTCTACGTGCCAGTGTTGTCAAGGCAAAAAGAAAGAAGTAGGCTGTAAGCCTTTACAAGGCGAGGTGGGGCCTAGGAAGATCTAAGAAAAATCATAAAATAATTATTTAGAGGTCTTGAAGGATTATTTATTATCAATTGGTTCCTCAATACACACACACACACATATATATATATATATAAACATTTGATGTGTGTTAATGTACATGTGTAGAAGGTTTGCCCATACCGATATTAGAAAGCAAAAATGAGGCAAGTGTGGGATATTTTCCAAACCAACCCATTAGGGAAGCTACTTCCACAAATTGTCAAATATTCTTGAGTTTCTCTCTTTCCAAATAACTCATAAGGTTGCAAGGCAAACCACCCTCCAATGAGGTGCCCACCTTCTAGGGGCATATTTAGGGAATGTAAATACTAATGATTGCGCTTTCCGGAGGGGTAGGGAAATGAACATGCTATCTTCTCCAAACCTTTTCAGACAAGGAACACTCCCTAAATAAATGTGATAGATTTCGATACATGTATATAGAAATGACGACATGATGGAAATAAGTACATATTTGAGAATATAGCCATTGGAGAACTTCACTCATATGAGCGTGTGTGATTGTGCTCATGTCTAAAGTAGATAATATATTAAAATAAATAATGTGCTATTTATTTTAATATATATATATATATATATATATATATATATATATATATTAAATTAGGTTTTAAAATAAAATTTTTTCTAGCCCTCTCAAAAATAAAAATTACAAACACCCCCTTCTCAGGCCTGTTCATGAAAAGAGGTATGTTAGCTATGATTTGCTATGTTCTTTGCGCCATCCCTTCCTTTTTTTTTCTTCTCTTTTTAATATCTCTAGTTTATTGGTGGATTGATTGAGAGGAGGATCAAACTCTTCTTTTGGGGGTAGATGGTGACAAGTGGTTGAGGTGCCTTGTGAATTGGTGTATTGTGCAGTGGCCGATGGAGGAGGGGGGGGTGGTCTTGACATGAACAAGCATTATGTGGCAAATGGTTACAGGAGGCTCTTGAGGGAGAAGAACACTTAGGCTCTAGTTGTCATCAGTAGATATGGTAGGAAGGATTCAACAGGAGAGGTTGACAATGGTAGGAGAATGAGGAGGTTTGCTTTATAGAGAGGCCCATGGAATCCATTGCTTTGTTGTCTTTGATGGTGGCTTCTCAAAGTAGTCTCTTAGTGGATAGAGGGAGCTTTTACCTGGGAAGATAGATGGATTGGGTGGCTTCTCAAAGTAGTCTCTTAGTGGATAGAGGGAGCTTTTACCTGGGAAGATAGATGGATTGGATTGCGTCAAATGGCAGAATCTTTCCCTTGCCTTTACAAGATATTTGCACTACACAATCAACTCATTCAAGCCTTTTTGTCCCATGACTCTTGACACTTAGGCCTCATTCTACCTTTCTTGGAATTTCCACCCATTGAGAGATCTAACTACTGAGTAACACATTGAGATTGATTCTTTCTTATCAATCTCTTTAGCAAGTTAGATTAGCCACAAATTTGGATAAGTTTTCATGGACGTTAAAACAAATGGTTCATTCTCTTGCAACTCTCTCCATGTTTCCCTTCATAGCTCACCCAAGCTTAACCAACTTGGGTCCATTTTATTTGCATGGTCCTTCTAAGGTAAAGTTTTCAAGGTGCATTTCAGCTCTCAAACATCTCAACACTATGGATGTCATGCAAAAAAAAAGCTGTCCATTATGTGTATTTCTCCTCATTGTTTGTTTTTCTATCAGGATGGCAAGTCCATGGGCCAAATTTATTATCTTGTCCTTATGCTCAAACATTATGGGGCTGGTGGGATTATTACTCTAGTAATAGATTCCTTCTTCCAAACATGTTGGAGAATTTCTTTTCTTCGACCTTGGAGTTCCATTGCTTCCTCTGTTGCTAAGCTGGTGGCAATATGGGTATCATTCTCTGCTCTATATATGATTTGGCTTGAGAGGAATGATGGAGCTTTCCCTAGTAAAGGTAGGGATGTGGATATGTTATGGGAGTCTATTAACTTCTCAGCCAGCTTTTGGGAATATTTGGCAAAACTGATCACTTGGCTTCTCTTTGGCAGATAATTTAGGGGATTGGGGTAGGTGTTTCGCCTGTTGTTAAAGCCTTGGGTGGATTTCAATATTTTTGTTGGGTATGTTGCACGTGTTAGGGGTTAGTGTTGCACATCTAGTGCTTGTTAAAATGTGGCCCTGATGACCCAAGAATGTTAGGCCTTCAATCCAGTGTTTGTGTATGATGAAATCAGCTTCTGATTGGTTATTTAGCAATTGATTTAGGTGCTATTTTCTGAAGATTGGGCCTGGTTCTTGCACTTCATCTACATCCTTTCCAGGCTTTTTTTTTTTTTTCAGCCTTGGGACCTATAGATTATTGTCAGGTTGATCTTGAAGCCTGGGCCAGTTAATTATAGATTTGATGACCAAGATATGTGCAACATGAAACCCACATGACATTTATCCTAACTACACTTCAGTGGATTCTATGGATGTACTTGAGTTCAGTGTGCCATTATAATAGGTGATGTCTTCCCTTATCACCTCCGTGGCAAGTGTTATTTGATAATTGTCATTTTTGTAAAAGCAATCATTAAGATATGTCTTCTGGAAACTATGCCTTGATGCGTCATTAATTTATTTAGAGAATATATACATTCTTTCCTGCCCTTTTTGAAGGATTATTTGTTACTCATGAGATAAGTTTTAAACATATTCAGCATTTGGACAAGATCGTGCTTTGGAATTGATTATGCCATTAATGAAAGGAACCATCTAGAACTTGTACTTCAGCTATATCTTTCGTTTCTTATATTTGTTTGACATTGGATGCTTGCATGTTTATTTGTTTACCTTGGATGCCTGCATGTTTATTTGTTTACCCTTTTCTTCCGTGCAGTATGGCGCAACATTTCATAGACTCGAGGGGCGGTCAGTTGCATCATCTATGCATGAGGCTGATTCTTTGTCGTCAACAGAGCTGGGAACAACACTATCTGACAGTTCCTTGAGTGAAACACACATTTCAGTTACAAGACCAGTGGCTCAAGGATCTGATCAGAGGTTTACCAGGTCACAACGTGCTGGATTGGTCTTCCGGCGTGAAAAGTCCACAAGCAACTTTCAGGAGTCTCAGACTTTACGAAGTAGTAGTAGCTCTGGCACAGAACCATTGGCTTCAGGGAAGAAGTGGAATGGAGTTGATTCTGATGAAGAATGTAAAACTGGCCGTTCAGAGTCCTCAGAGAAGCCTTTAGCCACAAAATTATCCTATGGACTAACATATATGCTACCAACTTCTGAGGATGAAGATGTCTGTCCTACGTGCCTTGATGGTAATTTCACTTGCTTCTGTTTCGTGCTTGTTATAATTGACCAATGACATGACTGATTTGATATTCTTACTCCTATGTGCCAAATTGCATCTTACTAGGTTTTCATTGTTATTGAATGTTTGGGTTCTTGCTTGTGCATTGATTTTTACATTAATAACATTTACATATGTATTTCCTGTGGTTCGTTTTTGAGCAGAATATACTCCAGAAAATCCCAAGATCATCACAAAATGCTCCCATCATTTTCACCTTGGTTGTATATATGAGTGGATGGAACGAAGTGAAACCTGTCCACTTTGTGGCAAGGTACCACCAACTAGACCACTTACTACATTTTATCATATGTGCGTAAACAATCTTGACTGAACACTTTGTTGCAAAAGTTTCTTAAAAAAAGTTAGAATAATTTAACTTTGTTACTTACATATATAAGTGGCTTGGTGTTCCTTACATGTAGTTCTGCTGCTTTTGCCTATTTTGTCATCTTTTGTGTGAAGTATGCTGGAGTCTCTTCTTTTTATTCTATTTTTTCTCTAAAAATATTTGTTCTCTCTCTATGTGGTCTCAGAATTTGTTTTGTTTTGTAGGTCAATCCAAATTCAAAGGTCGACACTACTTTCTCGGATTGCATAGGAAACAAAAATTTAAAGTAGTTAAAATTCAAAATTAATTGCATTTTCTTGCATTCTCATCTATCTTTCATGCCCAGAAAGCCTATTGTTCTCCAGAGCTTGCATATTGGAAAAAAGTTTATAATAACAAATCTAATACATCAGAAGAAATGGTAACAGGAGCAACACCATATGTTGAGACATTTTTTTTGCATTGCACGAAAATAGTTCATATTTTTCCCCTAAGAATAGAACACGTTGGAGAGTTTGCAAAGATATTCTCTAGGCTAACAGGCCAGGGTAAAAATATTCATTCAATTCTGAAACAATGCTACTCAATTGGTAAAAGTTGCTGCCATCAATTTAAAAACATAATTGTCCAGCCATGGTCGTGAAACCAAAAGTTGTAAAAAAAAAAAAAAAAAAAAAAAAAAAATAGAGGAAGAAAGCAATTGTGTGCATTTTCTTATAAGTAATCATTTTCAACTGAACATTTAATAGGTTTGTGCCTCGCCATCTTTTTGCCCTTGATGCTTTTAAGTCTCTCTAATGGTAACTAATAGTCCAATTTCTTTGCTGAGTTATGTTTTCCTCTGGCATTATCAGGAAATGGAGTTCTGTGAAAGCCCATGAAGTTTGCGTCATTTGTGAACTTATTTCAAATTAAAGGAGCAAATTATACATTCCGGCGGGGTAAGGTGTGTAAATAGAGTTTCCTCAAGCTTGTTTTGAATAATCTTTCACACAGAGGCAATGGAAGCCCAGCTATTTGTAGAGATGCTTTTGAGTGATGCCCGTTATTTGAAACAACTGATAGACCTGCAAGTCTTTGTCTTGCCAGTCTAATTATATTGCCACAGTAGATGATCATGCTTTGTGGATGTTCTCTTCTTCATTCTGATTATCTGCATATGAAAATTCTGAACTTTGTTGCCCTTGATATTTTCTTAACCTATTTTGTCATTTACACAGTTAAATAATTTTTAATATTGTAACTGTTATTGGGTGGAATTTGTTACGTTCCATTCTGTTTTCATCCTATAACTATGAAACAACACATCCTTGTGCATTGTCAAATAATCAACCAGTCCTTCAGAGGTTCTCTTGGGTACTCCATTTGGATTATGCTTCTTTACTAAAAGGAGCTGTACGTATAGCATGAATTTAAACTTTAATATAACTACTAAAATTATTATGCCAGAGGTGGTTCTGGTTCTGATTAAAAATAAGTGTCCAGAATGTACCACTGGTCATGTTAACCTCTCTTAAGTTTTTGTAGGCTTCCCAAATCGGAAAATGCTTAAAATGCAAAAGCTATTAGAATTCAGTTGAATTACATGACTTTTAAGTACAGTTTTACTTTAGTAAATCTCATTCTTGTTTTTAGCAACTGAGTCATCACTATTATATCTTTTGTGTGCTTTATCTTCCAAGGTGTCATTGATTAATATTATACTAAAATAAAGAATCTAATGGGGCAAACCCCCTTGTGTATACCACTTAATATGCTGATTTGGGTCGAAATTAATTAGCCAGGTGAAATGATGCCTTATTTACTTAATATTGTTTTTGTTAGTATTGTTATATGATTTTGATACTTGATAGTTTTATATGATTTTGATATTTGTCAAAATTAATTAGTCAGGTGTATACCACTTAATGGCTTCACTATCCAATTAATAATGTTTTTATTTGATCTTCCATAGCAATGGATGTCATGTTTCCCTTTAGTTCTTCATGATAAAGCCATCCTTTTCTTATGGATACCTTTGGCATGTGATATGACTGTAGACAGTTCAAAAGAAAAACCTTCAAGGAAAACTTAGATCCATTTGTATATACTGCATCACGTGATTGAAATTAATAAATCCTCGGAATCGAATATCCACAGAGAATGTTTGATAAGAAATGACTACTTGTCGTCTCCAATTGTCTTATTTTACACTGCAACTTTAATACATGAGATGAATTAGCTAACACACATCTCGAGGTGGTGGGAAATGCCTGTTTTAGTACGATGAATGCGTAATAAGCATTTATGGTAATGCTATGGATTGAATGAGATAATCATATATATAAATGAAAATAATAAATATAATTAAATATAAATATAAGTTTTAAATGTTAAACTAACTAAATAATGTCAAATAAGCAATGGACCATTGATCAATTTAATAATTTTAAATGTTGTATACTTAGTTATTTTGAAAAAAAAAAAAGTTACTGCAAAGATTTATTAATTAGCACTCTTTAACGAGGTATATGTAGAAGAGATTGCTGCAGTTGCATTTTGTGCGTAACAGTAGCATTCACAGCCACGAGACAAATAAATAATATGGATTCGGATTTACATATTTATTCACCTAATAGCAATTTATTTAACAGTGGGAAAAACTCGTGTCCTTGTGGGAGGAGGGATTGGAACTCAGACTTCATCGAAAGCAATATGTGTGTGTGGGCGCGCGCGCGTGAGTCAGCTAATCTTTGTATAAAAAGATTTATTATAAATGATATAATTGCAATTGTTATTTTCACGCAAAATATGAGGAGAGATGGGACTTTTTTTTAGCTGGTATATTGAAAATGACAACTATTTATTTGGTGAAAATTAGGGTCAATAAATAAAATATTTATTCTGTTTTTGTAGTTAGTTTTACTTGATAAGTTAGTAAATCAAATCACTCAAATAGTTTACGAGCTGAGAGAATTAAATATAATTTTTCCATTGCTTGTATTGAATAATCGTGTTTAACCAACTTTATATTGTGTTAATATCATATCAATTATTTCCTAATTTATAACAGATAACTTGCGTCAACATTTCAAGCAATTAATGTGGGCTATTGATGATAGTGATGAAGAAAGATATATTAAGCTATCTGATCTAGTAGATATTAAAAATGTTGTCATTATCAAAAGACAAGAACATATCAAGAGAAAATGAAATTTAAATAAATGATTTTATGAATGGCAATTATCCAACCACTCCATTATAGCAAACAATCTTTTAAAATTAAAGAGAAAAACTACATATATATATTTCCTTTTTTTTGTTATATATATGTATAAAATGTTGTTATATACTTACAGTTTATTATTATTATTATTTTACCTAAGGTACCGAGAAGTCAGCATATGTGCGTGCACTCACTAGAGAGTAACATACCTTCAATGCTGCTCAACCAAAAATTATATATATAAAAATAAGAAAAAAAAAAAAAACTCTCAATTGGTACATGGGTGTCTCCTGTAACTAATAGTCTGATTTCTAACCTGAATCAAATTGTACAGTGTTCATAAGGAAAAAAAAGAAAAAGAAAAAAGAAACTGTTGTACTCTGTGATTACAAAAAAAAAAAAATAAAAAAAAAATTAAGACTACTTTGTAACTTCTTTCTTTTATTGCAACTACTAGTCTTGTAATTACAAAGTTTGTGGATTCTATTAATCTTGTAATTACTATCTTAATCGGTTAATCCAATTTCTTTTTTCCCATTTTCTAATTTTAAAAAATATAAATCAATCATATTATAATGATATTAGTTTACAGCAAAGTGTGTTGAACATAAATTAAAGAATGACAGCTTTATAATAAATAAAAATAAAAAAGGTTCTATGCATAAATATGATTAAAATTAAAAAGGGGCTGAATATTAAATTAATTTAAGAATGTTTTTTAGGTAATAAATTGCACAATATAAACACATTTTAAAAAGTTGTAAAATTTCACATTTCTTATTTTGTAAGTTAAACATAATTTTAGTAAAAATTTAATTTAACAAGTAGCTTTAATATTTTAAGAAAAAGAACAAATTATTTCTCAC
>JAJIYU010011348.1:0-15359 GCA_030144865.1 Tinospora cordifolia
GTCGACCATAGTGCGCTTCATATGGAGCCATTAATATGCTTGCCTGATAACTATTATCATAGGCAAACTCTACTAAGTGTAAATAATTGCTTCAATTGCCCTTGAAATCAAGGATACAAGCTCTAAACATATCCTCTAATATCTATATGACTCTCCCTGACTGCCCATCGGTCTGAGGATGAAAAATAGTGCTCATTGTGAGCTTGCTTCCTAGCTCTCTTTTTGTAAACTTTGTCAGAATTGAGATGTAAACCTGGAATCTCTGTTCGACACAATGGTAATGGGAACACCATGTAGCCTCACTATTTAGTTGACGTATAACTCTCTAAGCTTCCCAACCAACTCTGTAGATCGTGTGGGTAAGAAGTGAGCTACTTTTGTCAGACGATCTACAATTAACCATAGGTGTCTTCTCCCTTCTAGTTTTTAGGCAAGCCGCTAATGAAGTCTATTATAATATTATCCCACTTCCATTCTGGTATTAGAAGTGGCTGCAACATTGCCGAGGGTTTTCTGTGTTTAGGCTTTACTTGCTAACAGTTCAAACATTTAGAGATATACTTGGCTATGTCCCTCTTCATACCTCTCCACTAATACATTTTCCTAAGATTCTAATGCATTTTATCACCTCCTGGATGCGTTGCACATTTGGTCTGATGAACTTCATCTAGTATGATTCTTCTACTCTGCCCACTCTCCAGTACACATATTCTATCCCCAAGTCTTAGAGTATCTTCTGCATCAATTTCGAAGTTAGCATGTTTGCCTCATTTGACACCCTCCATCAGATCAATGATCCATTTATCCCATTTTTCTATTCATCTCTTATCTTGTTAAGAGATATGGTTGGCAAGTAATGGCATGCAGATATACTTGTTGCTCGTCTGTAGTTATTCCCAAGTTATAATCATTAATTAACTGGTATATTTGCCCCTTTTCTTTATCACTCTTACGGAACTTCTAGCTGAGAGCATCGATTACCACATTAGCCTTTCTTAAATGATAGTACAGCTGAAAGTCATAATCTTTTAGGAATTTTATCCACTTCTACTATCAAAGGTTCAACTCCTTCTTGGTATAAATATACTTCAAGCTCTTATGATTTGAGAATAAATCAAAGCTCTCCATAAAGATAATGCCTCCAAATCTTCAGTATGAAAACAATGGTTGTTAACTCCCATTCATATGTGTAGTAATTCTATTCTTCAACTGACATGAAGCATAAGTGTAACAACCCACCGCCACCGCCATCGGGACCCACACCCATGTCATGGCATGTCATGGCTCGTCATGGCATTGTTACTCACAAGGTATTGTTCCCCCCCCCCTCCTAGGATTTTATTTCGCCTCCGTGGAGTTTTGAACCCATGACCTAGGGGATAAGTACATTGTTCTTGCAACATCCACTACCATTTAGCTAAGTGTTGTAATACCCTGAAAGTTTATAAGACCTCCACGTCGTTAGTGAACAGTTAAAGTGGAATAACAAACTCAATAAAAGAATAAAAATAGCCAAAAAAACCCGAAAATCATGTATTATAAGTCTAAATAAGTGTAAGAGTGATACCAATTCGAGAAGCATGAGAAATGGCAAAGAAAAGATGCTAAACACCAAAAGTTTCATTCTGGTGACCACGGTCGGTCCTATAGTAACCGCAGTCATTGCAGGAGAATCCCAAAAACGAAGGGAAATATATTGTTCTAGTGACCGCGGTCGGTCCAATAGTGATCGCGATAATTGCAAGAGAAACATAGAAACGAAATAGAGAAGTGCATTCTGGTGATCGCGGTCGGTGTTTGAGTGACCGCAGTACTCACGCAAAAAACCCAAAAATGAACAACGTGCACTAGTCTGTCTACCGCGGTAATTGCACAATGACCGCGGTAGTTGCACAGTGACTGTGGTAATGCTACAGTAACCGCAGTAACTCGTCGATTTCTATATAAATGAAAAGTGTGCAGAAACCCTAGATCTGGATTTTTCCGCAGCAAATCATTGATTTCTCTCTCAAGCTCTCACCAAACTTGCTCATCTCATTTCGTAAGTGTTCCTTCGAGTTCTAAGGGTGGTTTGAGCTCCTTCAAACCATTATCTACCATTTTCAAGCTCAGATCCACCAAAAGCAACATCAACAAGGGTGGATTCAAGTTGAGGCACGTTTGGAAAAGGTTTTGTGCTAAGGTAAATCTCGAAACCTTTTTAAGATCTTGTTTTCTTAGCTCCGTAAACCACTTTTCTCAAAGGTAATCTGTTTTTCCTTGAGTTAATGTGTGTTTTAAACTTAATGACCAAGTGTTGAGGTGCTAAGCACATGTCGCCGACCCCGGCGACCGGTGCGACATGCACTGGTGTTCCCTTGTATTGTTCGAATTTTGGGTGCATTTGAAACACATGCGCCAAGAACACAAACCTTAGGGTTTTTGTTATGCCATGTATGCCTTAGACTCACATATTTTCATTGTTTAAAAAACCCCATAAATTGATAATCTGAGGCGTGCACGATGAGGAACAAGGCGCAAGATTGAGGAGTACTAAAAAAGTGGGTGTGATTTTCTTACTCCCTAGCCTTATCCAAATTTCGAATGCATAACATGATGTTTTGGTTAGCTTAAGATATGTTTAGAAGCATGCTAGGACTTGCTTGATTGAATTTGTTTGGGCTTGACTTGCTGTATGTCCTTGATGCATGGTTGCTTGAGTCATAACATGCTAGATAGAGATTTCTATGTGATGATTTCCATGAATGGTTGAACACATCCATTTTGATTTACTTTAAATGTTACATTGATAATCACATATGACTTGGAATGACATGTATGACTAAAGAACATTAAATCAAGATTAATAAATCCACGTACTGGCATAGTGACCGGCCTTATGGTGTCATCGTGGGTGTCCCTACCCGAGCTGACTACGACAGTTGATTGTGTCTTCGGACGGAGAGCCACTGCGAACTTCCATCCTTAGATTGTGGTCCCGAAGGTAACCGACCATCAGGCGTTACCCCCGGATTCTCTCCCGAACCACATAGGGGATACCGAGGGTTATGGACTCTTTCGGTTTTAGATGATAACAAAACAAGAAATTGAGTGAAATGCCTAATGTAATGAAAGCAATTGCATCTTTTGTACTCTAGTTTGTATAATGCTAGTAATGTATAGGGATGATCCATTGGGCTCTTGAGCTCACCCCACATTTTGTATTACAGGTGATCATTGACAACGCAGGAGTAGGCCAGCATATGGGCTGTCAATTTGGGTAGTGGCTTTGTTGGGAGGTTGTCATAGTTTTCAGTTTTCTTGAGTTTACCATTGTACCAATTTGTTGTAAATAATATTTTAGTGTTTAACTTGAATTGGACATGTGTCCTCTTTTATCTTCGAACTGTTTCACATGTAAATTAAGTATTTTGGAACTTAGGCCATTCGACCACGTTTTATCATCATACTATGCTTTGAAAATGAATTCGAAATGTTATTTCACTGCAAAATATTTCACTTGGCCAAATATGAATTCACTATGGATTTATGAACGAATTGAATTCCGCTGCATGCATTTTTAATGAATTTCACATCTACTGAAAGGTACGAGTATTTTGATGGTCGTTGTACATTTTGATTTTGACTTTGTAGCCTGTTTAAGGAAAGGTTTGAAACATGAGATTGAATGAGAAAGAGAAACGGACCATGTGGCCTCCGATTCTTGGCGAACAACCAGATGACCTGGCGTCTCCCGCCGAACGAACAAACAGGCGTGTGCCGTCTCCGCGCGCGGCCCCGTGATGGATAGTTGCAACTGAGACAAAGACGGATATCGGAAGCCGGGGTGTCACAATAAGCTATTACCTCTCCCTCTTGCATCAACACAATGCCCAATCCATTCTATGAAACATCAATATATATGACATATCTCACACTGTGAGAATCTGTGACTAAGATAAGTGCTAAAGTTAACCTCTTCTTCAATTCTTGAAATGAATGTTCACACTTTTCATCCTAAATGAAATTCTCTCATTTTCTATCTAACTTGGTCATTGGTCTAGCTAGTGTTGAGAAGCCTTGGATGAACCTGCAGTAATATCTTGCCAAACCTTGGAAGCTTTTGATTTCTATGACAGTCTTATGCTACTTCCTCTTGTTTGATACTACTTCCACTTTATCAGGATCTATAGATAATCCTTTTGCTGAAACAACGAGGCCAAGAAACTTGACCTTCTTCATCCAAGAATCACACTTGCTAAACTTAGCATAGGGTTCATTTCTTCTCAATATCCCCAACACAATCCTCATGTGTTCCACATGCTTCGCCTCGTATCTAGAGTAGATTATGTCGCAACCTACTTCGTAACAATGACGTCACGATCGGCACATAATACCGTGTATGCTACACCTACATATGTAACACTAAGTTAGCCTCTTTCCCTCAAAAACTACCCCATATCCACACAAAAAAATTTAAAAGAGTCTCCCCTAAAACTTTGACTGATCCCAAAAAAAAAATGTCACCTGATAAGCATTTTTTCAATCCAACAGTTTACAACAGATAATATTCAACAGGCTATCATCAATTACAATTCATAACTTAAAATCTACATCCTTTCACACTCTTACCTAGTATAAGCAAATTCACACCCTTCTAGATGATATTACATATATAGTGGTAATTATAATTATACAAAAATATAGTCCACAATATAATTAAACCTATGCACACAATAATAACTTAAGAGTCAACTACTCTTCCGGTGCTGACATCTTTCCTTTTCTATTTGTTCTTGAAATGTTAAAGATAATAAGTGAGCGACAATATGCCCAGTGAATAATATTTATCTATGATATTTAAATGCATTAAAATAATCATACAAAAAATCAAATTTGACAAAACATTTAAATTCCTCATGCATATTCCAACCATACATATTTGCATTCAATATAGTGATCATGCTATTTTCAATGCATCATTTATAAAACACATGCACATCCACATTTTTCAGACCTAAAGTCAGTCTCACTTCCAATAGTAGACTGTACCTCTAATTATCACCAACTCCACAATCATTTTGAGGATTATCACATAGAGAAAGGCTGATACTTCTCATGGCTTAATTCTGCATGGATTATCACATAAGAATTATTATTCTCCATGGATCAGTCCATCAAAACGATATCTCATTTTAGATATGCTCTTGCAAATCCAAATCACGCTGTTGTATAAATACAATTTTATGAATTTTAAACCAAATGCAATAGATGTAAATATAATTAACATTCTTACATTCAAATCAATTTTATATCTACAATGCAATACAAATAACCAAGATAAATAAATATTCATTAATTACCAACAACTTAATCAGGTGGGCACGTATTTCACTTCTTGCTATAATAATCTCTCTCCAAAATTGACTGTAAAATTTAGTAATACATAATCCATCATTTCATATATAATATATATTTTCATCTAAAGAAGTTTTTATTTAATAAAAATCAAGGGTTTTCATAATATCACCAAAATTACTATCCAATCAATTCTCGGTATCTACTCCAAAACCTAGTTTCCAATTTACCACAATTATCCTATCACATCATTAGTTTATATGTACAAATCAGATTTAATTCATTTTTATAAATAACTTTCAATGCATTTGTTTTTCATATTTAATCACATATATGCATTAGACTTCACGTATGACTGTGCATTAGCTTGAATATTTTCTATAACCTTTAAAATTAATTTCCTACTCATATACTATATTTTTATAGCAAAAAATAAAATAAATAGGCTTCCTAAATATATTCTTACTAATTTTTCCTAATTTTTATAAATAACCCAAATGGTTAATCATTCACCAAAAATCCATTTGATATCCAAAATTCATGAATTCAGTGTCGATGGGTAAGGATTTACATTTTCTACATTCTTATGGGTTTCAATCAAAGTTTTATTTGGGTTTAACATACTTAAAAGCTCATCCAAAGGTTATTCAACTTTGGGTATTTATTCTGGTGTGTACAAGATAAACAAACAAAAACTACATATCTAGGATCTACGCATTACCAGAAGTGTTTCGGTATAATTTTTGCTGAATTTTACTCACAGTGGGGGATTACCCCTTTTTGGGATACTATTATCAAACACCCCTTACGATAAAAATGGCTTACTTGGTTTATCTAGCATCTTTGTAGCAAGAATTAGGAAAAATGACTTACTTGGGCATTGAATCTATCAAAGAATCAAATTTTCCTTTTTTTTTCCCCTTTCCTACGTTTCATTTTGTTTGTGTGTTCAAATGAAAAGTGAAATAAAGAAAAAAATGAAATAAAAGAAGAATTCCACTGCTTGATTTTTATTATATAAAAAATAATTACCTTTATACCCTAGTTTGAGATAAATAATTCCATAACAACTAACCTTATATAACTTATTTTCATTTTTACCTTTATTTAATTTCATAACAACATGCCTTATATAACTTAATTCCATAACAACATACCTTATATAACTTATTCTCATTTTTACATTTATTTATAATTCTATAATAATAATAATAACAATAATATGATTATTATTACAATTATTATTATTATCATTAAATCACCCAAATTTATTTATTTAATTTTAATATTTTTCAACCCACGTGTCATCATTTATACGTATATGTACGTATATAATACATGCTTATACATGCATACGTTATATCTACGTGTCATAAAAAGTTGGGTTGTTATAATCTCCCCAATTTAAGGAATTTCGTCTTCAAATTTTAAATTAAAGGAGTATACCTTAAGTAGTGAAAAGATCTAGAAATTTTTTCCCCACCTTATGTTTACGCTCCCAAGTTTGCTCTTCATTATCATACAATAGTCATTTGATCCTAACTAACAGAATCTCTTTGTTCTACAACTTCTTTACTCTTCTAGCTATGATCTGAATATGCTTTTCGTCAAATGTAGTATCCTTCCCAACTTGTATGTGTGTTAAATCTAGAACATGTGTCTGATCAGGATAATACTATCTTAACATAGACACATAAAACACATTATGAACACTGGCTAACTGAGGAGGTAGAACAAGTCTGTATACAACTGGACTAGTCCTTTCCAAAATCTTGAATGGTCCTACAAAGCATGGAGTTAATTTTCCATTCACTCCAAATCTCATATGACCTTTTTGAGGGAAAACATTCAACAGTACCTGGTCACCCACTGCAAACTCTAAAGGTCAATGAAGATGATCAAAATAACTCTTTTGACGATCTTAGGCTTTCTTCAAATTTTGCCTAATTTGCTTAATCTTTTCTATGTGATCTACAATAACTTCTGCCCCTAACAACTGTGATTCCCCAACTTCATACCAGCAACTTGGAGATCTGCACGGTCAACCATATAAAACTTCATATGGTGCCATGCTAATACTAGCCTGATAGCTATTATTATAAGCAAACTCACACAAAGATAAATATTTACTCCAATTCCCACCAAACGCCAATATACACAATCTGAGCATATCTTCTAACATCTGAATCACCTTCTCAGTCTAACCATCGATTTGCATTTGAAATGTTGTACTGAGATAGAGATGGGTACCAAATCGAGAGTGCATAACTTGCCAAAATCTCAAGGTAAACGGTGGATTTCTATCCAACACAATAAAAACAGGCATCCCATGCAATCTCACAATCTCTCGAATATATAACCTGCTCAGTCAATCTATAAAGTATCTGGTGTTTATAGAAAGAAAATGTGCAGACTTGGTTAATGGGTCAACAATAACCCAAATGACATCATATCTACCTTGAGATTTAGGCAATCCTATGATGAAATTCATACACTACAAGAAATTGATGATACAACAACGTCAATTTGACAACGTGCATCAACTATCATTATAATAGAAGGCATACAACAACGTTCATAAAATGTCTGTTGTAAAATCGCTTATGTAAAATGTATACAACAATGTTCACCATGGAAAAGTTGTTGAAAAATCCTTTACAATGAGTAGACAAATGTTGTTCTATGTTATTACAACAATCGTAGTTGCTTGTTGTCGAATGACACCTTCTACAACATTCGTTAGTCGACTGTTGTTAAAAGAACGTAAGTTGTTACAACATTCATTCGTGAACGTTGTCTATAGCCGTCTATAACAACATTTTATTTGACCATTGTAAACGTATTAAGTTTTATATATATATATATGTTATTCATATGTTATACCTATATAATACCACTAATGCGTGAATAATGGTATAACCCGTGAATGGTGGTATAATGTAGGTATAACGATCGAATAATGTGTGTATAAAGATGTAGGGATAACGATAGAATAATGCGTGAAGTATGGTATAACTCATGAATAGTGGTATAATATAGGTATAACGCTAAAAAAATGCATGTATAAAAATGTAGGGATATGGATTGAATATTGTGTGTATAATTTATGTGGAATATATAACACATGAAATGTGGTATAATGTAGGAATAAATATTGAATAATACGCGTATAAAAATCTAGCGATAACAATTGAATAATTAATTCTTGAATAATGTTATACATATAACCAATAAAATGTAGTATAATGTAGGAATAAATATCGAATAATGTATGTATAAAAATCTAGTGATAACGATCAAATAATGCATGAATAATGGTATAAATAACCAGTGAAATGTTGTATAATGTAGTGGTAAAGATTGATTAATGCTCGTAAAAAAATCTAGCGATAACAATCGAATAATGCATGAATAATTGTATGTATAACCTGCGAAGTGTGCTATAATGTAGGGATAAAAATTGAATAATGCGCGTATAAACATATAGCGATAACGATCGATAATGCATGTATGATGATATATATAACTCGTAAAATATAGTATAACATAAGGATAAAGATCGAATAATGTGTGTATAAAAATCTAGCGATAACGATCGAATAATGCATGAATAAGTATATATATAACCCCAGAAATGTGGCATAATGTAGGGATAATAATCGAATAATTCAGCTATAAATAAATAGCGATAACAATCGAATAATGAACATATAAAAATTGTTTTGTTGGTCAATATACCTTACGTAAAATGCATAAATAATTAATAGTATAACCTACGTATACCATGTGAATAATACATGTATAAAAAGAACATCTTTCAATTGCCTGAATGATGCATAAATATATATATAACGTAAGTATAAGATATGAATAAAACATGAATAATCCAACTGATACAAATGAATAACGTGCAAATAATAGTAGAATAATGTATGTATAACAAATCAACCAAGAATAATTCTTGAATAGTGGAATAATGTAGGTATCATGACCGAATAATGTAGGTATAAATATTTTTCGTTTGGTTAATATACCTTACTAATAATGAGTGAATAATGGTATTTTCGAAGTATACTATATGAATAATGCGTGTATAATATTTAATCATTCAATTGCGTGAATAATGCGTATATAATGGTATAACATAGGTATACCATGTGGATAATGCATGTATATAAAACGAATAAAATAGTTTAACCTAAGAATAATGTGTGTATAAAACTGAGATAAGTGCTTCAAAATTGATCACTTGTATCATTTTCAAATAAAATCGTATAACAAAGTTCACATATGAATAACATTATTCATAGATGATTCCAAAATAAAATAGTCTGCCCCAGAAGACAAAATAAAATGACAAAATTCAAATGAAAAATAGTTGAGATTGCTATAAATGAACTATAATTGTGTTTAAATGATACATACCCAAACTATCAAAAATAGTATTACACATTGTCCTTGAAAAACTGTGATGCACGATATGACAGCCTAGCTTCTTCCATTTTTCACTTCTTTATGACCCACTATGATTGAATCTAATAGTCAACATTGAATCGACTCGATCTTTCATCGTCACTCTTGGTGCCTTCATTTTGCTTCTTTCTACCATGCAAGTTCAAATTAACAGTTACCCTTTTCCTATAGCTCACCACATCAAAAACAAGTAAAATTTCTTTTCTGATGGCAAAACATTCAGCAAAATAAAACATGAACATTCCACAATCACACTCATCTTGCTCTGGTAGATTATCAACCACTTGCACCATGAATGGCTTTTTTCCAGGTTTATCCTTTCGGTCAACTTTCGATTCGTAACATCCAATCATCTCGAGATAAAAAGGAAGAATGGTAGAATAAGCTTGAACTGCCTCTATTGACGTAGCATCAATAGTAAGAGTACATAGAGAACTATAAACATATATGCAACCCTCGTGAATGCTAATGCAACCGAGGATCTAGTGGAACGCAACCGAGGATGCAGTGGAATGCAACCACAACATTAATAGGGAAAATGACATTGTCAACATTAGACCACATAGTGTTGTAGTATATGTAGTGCCCTAACATATACTCAATAATTACCATCTCATCCCCTAACACAGATGCATCCCTCTCTTCTTCGAATATTCTATAAACAGATTGCAACTTTTGATCAAAAAAGTTGTATGTTGTTGTACATTTGATCTTAATGGATTCGTCATACTTGTTTTTCTTACACGAGTAATAGAACATCACATCTACATGCTGCCAATACAAAATTTCTAAATTACAATAAAAGATTTGGGTCATGAATAAAAATTTTATAAACATGAAACATTCAAAACATAATAAGTATGTTGTTTGTATAACATCTCATTATACTGAAATAGTAAACATAACAGAGTTTAAAAACATGATATAATATGTATACAAAACAACATAACATAGTTTGAAGACATGAAATATATAGGTGAAATTGGTATCATATGAGTATAATATGTGTATATAGACATTGCAAAGTGTCCAAAAACCTATATTTTGGTATTATGTTAGTATATTATCAGTACAATATCTATAAGCAATAATATCAAGTGCAAAAATTAAACTTACAGAGGAGGAGATAGGCTAGCCTGGAGTGATCAATGTTTAAAACCATTCCTTATTAGGGACATCAATGATTGAAAAATCAGAAGTTGGATTTAGATTGTTCTCACGATCATGATATACTTTATTTGACCTAAATAATGTGACAGATGTTAATATCAATGTATTATAAATAACAACAATATTCGGAATGCAAACTTGATATCTAAGAAAACTTACTTCGAGCACTTCAGCCGACCCTTTTGAATCTACTCATCAAACTCAGCTACAACACTGCTGTCTATATCTTCAAGCAGACACATGTCTAAGGGGGATAGTCGTCCCTTCACAATCTCCTTTCCTTTATGTTTATCTACAGCGGGATGCCTCCCCCTTTTGTTAACTGTAGGAGGTGGAAGAAGTGGAATGTGATCTTCAGTAGAGATGAATGAAGTTGCAACATTGATAGCCGACTCAACAATTTCATCAATCGTGGTTTCTTCTTCACATTCAACAGGTGCATGATATTTCGATTCATCCTTGTTAGCAACCTAGGTCAGTGGAATTAAACGAGAAATGTCCTAAAAGCAGATAAATTAAGGACAGTTAGATTTATAAAAATTACAAAAGCATAATCTTAAATTAATAAAAGAACCGTATTCATGATCTTACCAGGATTGATGATTTTGTCTTCCTTCTCTCACCTTTAGTTATTGTTGAATCAGCCTTTAACATGAAAATGTACAATATTAATGGATAATGAAAATAAATCTAAATGACAAATCACAATCCAAATAAAGTGTTGAAAATTACCTTCTTCTTTTTGTCACTACCACTAACAATTTCTTGCAATGCCATCAAACTCTGGCATATAGCTTTGACATCAATAATTTTTCCCTACTAGTAGATTCTTCTTTACTGTTTTCTGCTTTATTTACATCATCTTTCTACATGAAAAATGAAAAATTTAGTGAGCCAAATAAATGTATACAGTTGGTATAACATCAATATACACAAGCAAATAGTAGATAACAACAAGCATACAGTATATAATATATTATACTCATGGTATAATGTAGGTATATAAATGATATACTACTATCATATCATTACTATATTGTAATGAAAGTTTAAAAAAATTCATTGGTTTTAAAGCTTGGAACATTTACCTTCTTCAATAGGGATTTCAAATAATTAATTTCTTCAAAAATCTTATCAAAACCCTCTTTCAACATTATTTTGATCTCGTTACAACAATTGCATTGCCTTCTAGGTATACTCATGGTTGCGGTAGACTTATTTACAAGAATATTATCGCCAATACGTTCTATTTATAGGAGGCGGCAAAAAAAATTTTGGGAGATCAACAAAATCATCATAATCTAAAAATTAATGTTGGCTCCTATCTTGTTCTGCAATCAAGCCATCCATATATGGCTGCAGTAACTCACTAGGGCTTGCTACAAAATTCTTGAACTGAAAATAGACAAATATGAGATCATAAGAAATTTGACAACAAAGAATAGTTTAATTATAATATCAATGTTGTGTATACTATATGATCAAATACATGAAAAATTACCTTATTAATAGATAAATTGTTCAACACCTTCTCCATGCTCTTGAAATTGGGCGTGTCAATGCACGTTCAGTTTAGCATACGAAGAAATTCATTGATATGTTGATTGGCAAACAAACCATTAGTATCAACAAAACACTCATAAAACCAAACTTGTAATGTGATTGGGAATCCAATAAGCCTGTACATAATTAGGTATTTGCCCCTCTCATCTTCTAGCTGGAATGCATCTACTACAAAATTACCGTTCATAGATTCTATTGTCGTGTCAAAAAGAGCTCTACCCTAATGATAATCCATATATTCACAAGTTTGTACAAGTTCAAAATCAACTTCATTTACCAACTTTTCCATTTTATTAGGAAACAAAAAACAATTATTGAAGAACAAAACTGCAATCATTACATCATCATCATCATTCTTTCATACTTGATTTGTAAATACATCAACTATACACTTCTTATTTATCTTTTCCACTCCCTTAAAGTATTTATCCTTCAAAATTTTACCCTCAAAACCAGTTGTAATGTTTATGATTTTTCTGCTACATTTCAAACCCATTATCGTTGCAAATTCAACTATGAAGAATTTTGCAATAATGTTATTGAAATTGAAGACCAGAATAAACTCGTTTTCTTGAACAACCTCTCTCAACAATATGTTATGAACAATTTGAGGTTACCAAAGCAACTGCTTTATATCAAGAAAATGGCCAAAGCAAGTCTCCCGAAACTTCAGCAGCTGCTAATATGTCAACGTGGAAATACTAGAATAACATGTCTAAAAGTGTATAATAACAAAATAAAAAGTTTATACTACCAAAATAACATGTTATACTCTATTATGTAATAAACAGTCAATAAATGCTATAGTATAATATCGTAGTTCAAAGAAAGTTGAACAAATCACACAACCATTTACTATCATATTCAGATGAATACAAATACAAGATTCAAAAGAGTGTGATATACTTGGTTCTTAGCATTTACGGTTGTCCTGTTGGTAGAGGATGAATAATACTCGTTCTTCATTGTAATAGTGGAAATCGCAAGTAAATAAATAACTGAATCGAAAGCTGAATCAAAGAGGACGGAGAGATTAGGGCACAAAAATGGAAACAACCTGAATTGCAAGGAAGTGATTTGCGCGCATACATACATGCATGCATACATACATACGTACATACGTACATACATACAGACATATATATATGTGTGTGTGTGTGTGTGTGTGTGTGTGGTATAACATAAGAATAATATAAGTATAATATTTGAATAACGAAAAAATATGTATGAATAGTAGTATAATGTGAGAATAATATCTGAATAATTCAAGTATAAAAATTGTTCGGTCGTTTGGCAAAAAAATTCGAGATGAATAATGCGAGGATAAACGAATAATATCCGTATATATATATATATATGTATATATCTGTGTGTGTGTACTTTAATTTTGACTGAATAATATGGGTATAACAAAAGAATAATTCATGTACAATGTGCATGAATAGAGGTATAATGTGAGAATAATTTTATAATAATGCAGGGATAAATGAATAATGCGCACGCACACACACACACACACATATATTTATGACTGACAAATGTAAGTATAACAAACGAATAATTCATGTATAATGCATGTGAATAGCGGTATATTGTGAGAATAATTTCATGATAATGTGCACATATATATATATATATACATACATATATATATATATATATGTGCACATATATATATATATTAAAATAACAATCGAATAATGGAAGTGTGTCCATTATATAAATAATTGTATGTATAATATATATATTTTTATGTCACATTATTTACATATATAAGGAATTATTTAAGTAATTGTATATATAAATAATTATATGTATAAATAATAAATAAATGAACTAAAGTCAAAAAATTAAACTTAAGTCTAAGTTCGCTTTAATATAAAAAGTTTCTATTATATATAGAATAGATAAATATATTAAATGTATTGAAAGAATGTTCTTATATTATTTTACTTATTTTGAATTGTTTCTTTATTGAAATAAAAATATTAATTGTGTAATAATGTCATTATTAACTGTAAAGTTATTGTTGTTAAAGGTTTTTATTTTTGCAATTTATGAAATAATAGTGTTAATACATAAAAGCATTAATTTGCATTTTCTTAAATTATATATTATTAAGTTATTTAAGAAAGTTTAACAAAACATTTTTCAGTCATAAAAGATTAAAAGATAACGATTTAAGGACACAACATAATAAACAACATCGTTTGACATTATTACAGAAAGAAAAAAAAATTTGCATTTATTTTAATAAAATATGATAGAATATATTTAAAATGTGAAATTCTTACATAATTTTACTAACTATGCAATGATGATGATGATGACAATAATAATAATAATAATAATAACAATAATAATAATAATAATAAACCATATATTATTATTATGGTTAATAATGAGTTGCATTATATCATTATTCATGCATTATCCATCGCTTGCTATTTTATACAAACATTCTACCATTACTTACATTATTTCATGATCATTCATATGTTATACATACGTTAGACCGAATTTTATTCACACGTTATCCCTGTATTATTCATATGTTATCCTCACATTTTTTACCAATACCATCGAATATATTTTATACAGGTATTATTCACTAATTATTCTTGTATTATATCATTATTGACACATTATCCATCTGCTGGTATGTTATACCTCTACAATTACTGGCATTATTCCATAATTATTCATATGTCATATATGCATACGTTATACCACATTTTTATATCAACAATCGAACAATTTTTATACTCTCATTATTCAGATATTATTCTTGCATTATACCATTATTCGCATTATTT
>JAJIYU010011349.1:0-15380 GCA_030144865.1 Tinospora cordifolia
GATTTATTTTTAATAAATACATTTTATTTAATTATATGAATTTTTCTATGTACATATTCTTATAATATGTAGTATTCACATTTATTGTGCTAACACACACCTTTTTCATACTCATATCAACCTATATGTGTATTTATATTTTATTTATTTCTTAAGCAACTCCTTAAATTTCATAATTAATTCCACTAAATTGTAATTTTCTTTTAATTATCCTAATTTTTATGATATCTCTAATATAAATTATTTTTCATGTGCCAACCCACCATTTGCACCCAAAATTTCTTAAAATCTTTAAAATTAATCTATTTGACTTATTTTATTTATTTTAAATTTTTTGACAAAATTCTGGGGTATTACAACCTTTTTGAAAATTTTATGACCATTAAAAACTCACCCAAAATGGTGTGGCCTTTTTAGGCCATAATGTAACTAAAACTTTGTATGAAATAAATGTAATAGAAACAAGATTTTAATGAGACTAAGAAGAGAACTTATACCTCAACTTTAGCTACTTTTCCCTCCCAATTTTTCTACTCCAAACTCTCCTTCACCACCTTTCATCTCAAGCACACTTCAAATGCTTCAGGGAGAATGGGGGGATAAGCTCCTTATTAATAGTAGAGCTTTGATCATTAAACTTAATATTTAGGGCATGGTGGAGGGTAGGTTAGGAGTGATCATTAAAGCTAGTATTTAGGACATGTGGAAGCTAGGTTAAGGGTGATCATTAGAGGTAGTATTTAGGGCATGGTAGGTTGTACTATTCATGACACTATTAAAATATTTAATTATATGAATATTTAATTTTATAATATTTATCATATATTATTCTTATTATTATTTTGAAATTTTTTATTATTTTTTCTGTAACTCTCCTTGGCATCCTTAACATTTCAACATCAAGCTTATTGTTTAATTTGATCATTTGGCCTTCAAATTGATTTTGCGAACTTGATTTTATTTATGTGAGACTGAGTGACTTAGTTCAAGATAGTGGTTAATTTTTGTTAATCGAGGTTATTTTACACTTAATTATAGTCATCTTGGGTTATTATTGATTTCAAAATTTCAAGATCATTAAAGTTAGTGTTTAGGGCATGGTAGAGGCTAAGTTACAGGTGATCATTAAAGCTAGTATTTAGAGAATGGTGGGTTTTACTATTCATGATACTATTAAAATAATTAATTATTTGATTATTTAATTTTATATTATTTATCATTTGTTGTTATCATTTTTTTCTTTTTCTTATTATTATTATTATTATTATTATTATTATTATTATTATTATTATTATTATTTTACCTTTTTTTTTTCTTTAAGTCTTCTTGACATTTAGAGCATTTTGACTTGAAGCTTGTTGTTTTTTGATCGTTGTGCCTTCGAAATAATTTTTTTAAGTTTATCATATCCATGTCAGACTGGTTTAACGGTCCAATTCTTGACAAGGTTGACCAAGGTTATTTGACACATAATTATAGTCATATTAGATTATTATTGACTTAAAATTTTTGGGTATTATAATACTTACCCCTAAAATAGGAATTATGTGCTCGAAATTTCATATAGTTAATCACCTATGTTTCGTGTTGTGTCCTAGTCAATTTTGTCTCTAGAAGAGTCTTGGGTAATTAGTCTCGATCTCGCTTTCTAGCTTCCAAGTAGCTTCTTCCATTCCATGGTGTCTCCATGGTACCATTACTAATGGAATGTCTTTGATTCTCAAACTATGAATTTTCTATCTAATATTCTTACTGTTGCTTCTTCGTAGGTGACGTCATCCTGCAGTTGGATGTCTCCACTATGAATGATATGAGATAGGTCCAAGTGGTACTTTTGTAGCATGGACATGTGGAGCATGTTGTGGACATCCTTTAAATCTGGAGTTAGCTCCAGTTTGTAGGCATTGTCCCAAACTCTCTCAATGATCTTGAAGGTACATATGTACCTTGGAGATAACTTGCCCTTCATGCCAAATCGCTCGATGCCTTTCTTTGAACTTACTTGAAAGAAGAGTTTGTCACCTTCCTGAAACTCTAGGGGACGGCATTGTTTGTCTACATAGTTGTTTTGGCAACTTTGTGCTAAAGTTAATCTCTTCTATATGAGTGGAACCTTATTATTTGTTTCCTAGATCAGATCTGGTTTGGCTAATTTCTAACCTTCTAGTTTGGTCCAACACACTAGTGATTTCCATTTTCTCCCATACAATGCTTCAAATAGAGCCATTTGTATGCTAGCTTGATAGTTGTTGTTGTACGTGAACTCTGCTACATGTAGGTGTCTATTCCAATTCCCCTTAAAGTCATTTGTATGCTAGGCTTCAAATGGAGCCATTTGTATGCTAAGCTCTAAGCATGTCATCAAGAATCTGTATTACCCTTTTAGACTAACCATCTGTCTATAGGTGGAATGCGTAGCTCATTGTGAGTTTAGTGCCTAATTCTCTCTGCAGGCTTTGCTAGAATTGTGAGGTAAAACACACATTTTGATTTGATACAATGGACTTTGGAATGCCATGCAACTTCACTATCTCCTTCACATATAGTTCCTTTTCTTTGTGGACCGGATCCGTAATTTGTATTGTCAAGAAGTGGTTGTTAGCCTATCCACAATCACCCACATGGTATCCTCGTCATGAATTCTATGGGGATGTTCTCCCATTTCCACTCTAGTATTGGTAGGGGTTAGAGTAGACCTGATGGTTTTCTATGCTCGACCTTCACTCATTTACATGTCAAATACTTCGACACGTACTTGACCACGTCTCTCTTCATGTCCTTCCACCAATAGGATTTCATGAGGTTCTAAGTACATTTTTTCTCCTCCCAGGTTTAAGGAGTACTTGGTTTGATGGGCTTTTTCAAGGATGGTTTGCATTAACTACTCATCTTTAGGTACAAAGACTCATTCTTTGAGTCTTAATATGCCATTGAAATCAATTTTGAAATGTTGACGCTGGCCTGCTTGTATTCCATCCTTTATTTTGGGCTTCAAGTATTTTCCTTGGTAGCACTGAGTCAGTGGTAATGGTTGACAAAAATGCACACTAAGCCTTTTCTTGAGTGTCATTTTCATTCTCCTGATAGATTTTTCAACTTAGGGAATCAACTACTACATTGGCCTTGTTGCGTTGGCAGAGTAGTTCAAAATTATAATCTTTAAGAAATTTCATCCACCACCTCTGTTGTAGGTTCAAGTCCTTCTATGTGAATATGTACTTGAGGGTCTTGTGATCTAGATACAACTCGAACTTCTCCCCATACAAATAGTGTATCCATGTCTTTGGGGAAAATATTATGTCATGTGTGGGGAAGTTCTTCTTGTGAGGCTTCAATTGTCTAGATGCACAAGCTTCCACCTTTCTTGCCAGAATCAGTATGGTGTCGAATCCATTGCATAACACATCTATGTATAAGACAGACCCAATTCCATAGGTGGGAGTAGTGAGAATGGGTACTGAGGTGAGCCTTCCCTTTAGTCCCTAGAAGGATTGTTCACACTTATTATTCCATTCAAACATTACACACTTCCGAGTCAACCTAGACAAGGGTTTGGCCAACTTAGAGAAATTATTGTTGAATCTTCTATAATATCCTGCTAGCCCAAGGAAACTTCTAATTTTTGTCACTATCTTGGGTTGTTTCTAGTTAGTGATAACTTCAACTTTGGATGAATTTACTGCAAGTCCTTCTTCCAAGATGACATGTCCTAGGAACATCACCGATCTCACATTAGTTATACTTGGCATATAACTCATTAGTCCTCAACATTTTCAATAACAAGGTCAAATGTTCTTTATGTTCTTCATGAGTTTTGGAGTAAATTAAGATGTCATCCACGAATACCACTACGAATTTGTTTAGGTAGGGTTAGAACACCCTATTCATGAGATCTGTGAATGTTGTTGGAGCATTTGTAAGTCCAAAGGGTATTACTGCAAACTTGAAATGTCCTTATCTCGTTTGAAATGTCGTATCGGAGATGTTGATCTTCTTGCTTCATAGTTGGTTGTATCCATATCTTAAGTCAATCTTCGAAAAGTAAGTAGCCCCTTTCAATTGATTGAACAGATCATCTATCCTCCGAAGAGGCTACTATTTTTCACAATAACTTGGTTAAGCTTTCGATAGTCTATGCAGAGTCATCTTCTTCTTCACGAATAGTATTGGTACACCCCATGGTGACTCACTAGGCTATATGAACCCTTTTTAACTCAACTTATCTAGTTGGATCTTCAATTTGATTTGTTTGGCTAATGCTATTTTGTAGGGTGGAATGGCTATTGGGTTTGTTCCTAGTAGGAATTCAACCTTGACCTCGACACTCCTTGCTGGTGGAAGTCCTAGTAGTTGATCAGGGAACACATTGATGTATTCCTTGACCACTTGGATGTTCTCAGTAGGAGGAATGGCATGTGGGTTCTCTTCATTTACTAATTTGGTTAAGTCACCCTTGTCTTGTAAATGTCCTAACAAGGCTACCATCATGTTCCTAGATATTTTGTATTCATTCCCCTGGATTGTCACTAGCTCTCTAGTTAGTAATTTTAATATAAATCTTCGCTTAAGGCGATCTAATTTAGCACTATATTGGACGAGCCAATCCATTCCAAAGATCACATCGTACCCATGGAATGGCATGATGGTTATTTGTGTTGTTAGTAGGTTTTTGTTCATCCAAAGGTCACATTGGGAAGCATGTTTTGAGACTACAGTGGCTCCAATGGGTGTGGTTATGTGTAAAGCAATCTCTAAGGGTATCCTAACTAGTTGCAGTTTTTTCACCAGATCTTTAGATGTAAAGTAGTCTTTAAGGGTATCCTAACTAGTTGCAATTTTTTTCACTAGCACCAGAATTGAACAACACTCTAACACTAACATTGAATAGTAAGAATGTACCCTCTATCACTAAAGTTGGTTTAGTAACCTCAACATCCACTACATATACCCTTGCTTTTTGCAGCTGCTATCGTAGCTAAGGTACTACTCAATTTTGGTATTCACCATTTGCTTGGGCATATGGTTGGCAATTTGGGCAATCCTATGCCTTGAGCCCTTGCGTAGCAGTTGAAACATTGCCCTTTCTTATAGGCCTCCTCTGTCTTTGGGTTTGGTTTCCTAGTTGGCGGGATTTGTAGTATGTTCCCTTGGTTTGACTCAACTTGCATCCTAGTTTGGTATGTTTGGTTATACACCTGGTTCTACTGGTATTAAGGCCTCTTAGGCGGCTTGTTTTGACCTCCACCGTTGTTGCTTGGTTATATAAGCCTCTTCCCTTTTCCCTTGATTTGGGTTTAAATCTCGAGCTCCTTCTCGATGAGTTTTGCCTTAACTGAGACATGTTGAAACACTTACAGTTCAAAGGGAACAATCACCTTCTTGATGTCTATTCGAAGGCCCTCCATGAATCTACAAGCTTTCTTTTCTTTAGTCAGCACATAATCCAAGTTAAAACATGATAGTTCCAAGAACTTGGCCTTGTATTTGGCCACGGTCATGTCTTGTTGTACCAAATGCAAGAAATCATTCTCCATTTGTCGTTGAACTGGTGTGGAGAAGTATTTGTTATAGAACTTTTCTTCAAAATTAACCCATTCCATGTTTGTCGTGTCCACTTCTGGTCTCTCTTAATGGAGTCCCACCAATACTCTACTAATCCTATTAGTAAATGTGTGGCCAATGCCACTCGTCAGGGTCATTTAATCTCAGTTATGTCTAGGTCCCAACTAACTTCGTGAAAGCACTTATCATCTTTGACATGTTCCGTCTTCCCCTCAATTTTTTTCCTCAATCATGGGAGTCCTTATCTTTTCAAACTTTTTGAAAACCGCTCGTGTTGCCACTACTCAAGCATCGATGCGATCTAGCATCTGTCGAGTAAACTCATCCTTTTATTCCGAATAGATCTCCTGTATCATGGGGTGTGGTGTCGATGTAGCTTATACATTCTAAGAAGTGGGTTGTTCCACACTTTCATTAGGGGTCATTTGCCTTTAGGTGATTTACCTTCTAGGTGAAATGTGTATGATTTACACATTTATTAGTCAATAGTATGCCTCGTGACTTCACATTTTGATGCTTGCGCTCATGTGACTCTAATGTAAGTTCTAAGTTTTCATGTTGATTGGGTTTCTAGTAAGAGTTATCTAAGTTTTCTTCATGCCATTCTACATAGTCACTTGATCTATAGCTATGCTTGTGAGTACACCTTCATTCTTGAGTGATAACTAGGTTTGCCTCGAATACTGGATTTTTAGGGTTGCAACATGAATATATACTTTAACATGCACAAAATAGAGTAAAATCATGCAATCAATCATCACGCTAGCATAGTAAAACCCTAAGCTTCCACTCTTTCCTTGGTGTTTTGAAATCCCATTTCAACGTCACACGTTGATCAGAGCATCCACAAAAGATTTTCTTTATACCCAACCAATTTCGCAGGCATCCTGTCGACTAAGGCCTCCCAAGCTCCCACACACTCAGAACTCCCATACCAACCAAATTTATGGTCACAAGTTGTTCCAAAGTAGTCAGTCATTTACAACACAAGGTTTGTCATTCACTAGAAATGAGTTTCTTCCACACTTGAGTTCCCTATGAATCTTAGACCAAGTAGAGACCAAAAATGTAGGTTCTTCTCAATCCTGGATTCCAACCAATCAAGGCACAATCAACTTTCTTGTCTCTATCTTATGCCTTAAAAGTTTCATATTTCATGATCCACTGGCACGTATTCTCATTCCTTTCCATCTAAAGTTCATACCTATGCATTGAAAATGCCCAACACCTACACTGTATGCCATTTGCCCAATATGTCTAATAATCGAGCTCTAATATCAAGCTGTAACAGCCCCTTTTTAGTTTGTGTCTTAATCATGTATCTCATCTAGAACTCAAAAATTATTAAAAACACCATTTCTTATACATATATGTACATATGAGAGTTGAAACCTTTTTTAGTAGATATACTAGAAAAATAGTTGATTTATTTGAAAGCTTTTTCCTCGTCTTTGACTACATGTTCAAGTTGGACGAACAACCTTCAGTCAAGGTGGTCATACTAAGCCTGCTTAAAAAAGCATGTCTTCCTAGAGTAGGATAACCTACTTCCCATTCAATGTTTAACTTTACTAGGGATAATACATACCCACTATCAACTTAAACTTGTAATCTCTATCTCAGAACTCTTAAAATAATTTTCTCCATATTTTAGGGTAATACTATTATTTGAGTCGTTTCTTTGTCTTACTAGGTTGTTAGTTTTAAAATTAGTTTTCACATTATCATTATATCATGAACATTAACAACAGAACCATAATGTAGTAATAGTGTGCCCAAAAGTACCCAACATCAAGGTTCATTCATTAATCAAATGGCCTTTAATCGTTACATTCATGCTCTTGTACATACTAGTATTTAAGTAACATCATTAGACACAAAAATCAAGAAAATAAGGATAGTAAGTTTTGGCCCAAGTCCATCAATTGGTATACTAGTTTCCTACATTTGAAAAGTGGAAGGGGATGAGCTCTATTAACCTAGTGGATCATTCTAATTCACAAACAATCCAACAATATAGCAAGCACATCATATAATCAATCACTTTAATATATTAGGTGATATAAACAATAGATTGTTTTCAATCGGTCAAGGTAGGGTGGTCGACCTTAGGGTGACTCTTGTACTTTTGATTAAGTGAATCCTGTAGGAATGACACTAGCATCTAGGCTATGCATCTGTATGCCTAACAGTTTGCAAACTTAGAAGATACGTGAAGCATGATCAATTATTTTAAGTGTGATCACTCTCGTCTCTTAATTGAGACGTTAAGGTGAAAACTACTGTTGATTGCATGTCCTTAGTTCAATCAACCCCTCCAAGTGTATTTTTATCTTGTTACGAGCGATATTATATTTAATCACTGACATATTCATGCATATTGAAGGATATTACTCTAAAAGATAGATCCTTCGTACCCTTATGCATATGAGTATAATATGCAACATTCATTGAACCATAACTTTACCATGCTTGTATTCTAGAATGGTATATTCTCATAAACTATACTCATTTAGTAAATTTATGTGCCTATCATTCCCTGCACGAACAACATCATGCATATGCTCTAAATCTATCATGGTTACATGCATATAATAATAGCAAACAACATACATTCATATCATGTTCACAATATTCACATAATCAATGGAAATAGGAGCATTTAATCATATGATCAATAAAAGGTGGATTCCACTACTAATTAGGGCATGTTCTATATAATATGCAAGGAAATATAGTTAAAACATTTGTGAGTTAGAAATCATTTGTACCTTGATTTACACGCTCTTTATATTGTTTAATGCTCGTGCTAGTGTCCGTCCTCCGAGGTTCCTATAAAAGCACTCGAGTCCTAGTTGGCATTCAATTTAGCTCCTAAACTTCACTTTGGGTTCAAAATGGTCCATGACCTTTGATGTGGGTTGTTTAAGGTCCAATTTACGAATTACTTCTATGGTATACTGAAGTTCAAGAGGCCATAACTTGAGCTTTGGGACTCCATTTTACATGATTCTAGGGTTTATCTTGTAATGCTCGCGATGAATAACGTCATGGAAATGACTGTTTTCCTCAGCAAAGCCCATGTTGAACAAAAATGCACATGAACCCGTTGGTTTGCGCAATTTGTCCCCTTTTGTGCAACAAATTTTGGAATGTTGGCTCAGGAGCCCCAAGTATTTGATTGGGGTTATTTTTTTAGTCTATTCTACAGTACACTTGACAAGGTTCTCTATGGTGGTGGCAATTTTCTTACATCATGCCTACACAATTCTAGAAATGGTGTGAAATTTAATATTTTGTAACTAATGTTGTGCGATAATTTCAGCCTTGGTTTGGAGGTTACGTTTGTCAAAATTTTGTAGTTCTAGAGGTGTCCAAAAGCTTATTCCAGCTACTATTTGATAGTAAAGGGTTTAGAACTTTTCAAAAATTTTATGGCTGTTAAAAACTTAACCAAAATGGTGTGGCCTAGTTAAGCCATAATGTAACTAAAACTTTGCATAAAATAAAAGGAATAGAAATAAGATTTTAAAGAGACTAAGAAGAGAACTTATGCCTAAATTTTAGCTACTCTTTTCTCCCAATTTTTGTGCTCCAAACTCTCCTCCTCTTCTTTTCTTCTCAAGAATGCTTTAAATGCTTCAATTTGTTAGGGGGAGAATGGGGGGAGAGACTCTATTTATAGTAGAGTTTTAATCATTAAAGCTAGTGTTTTGGGACATGGTGGGTTTTACTATTCATGACACTTAAAATAATTAATTATTTGATTATTTAATTTTATGTTATTACCATTTATTACTATTATTATTATTATTATTATTATTATTATTATTATTATTATTATTATTTCACCTTTATCTTTTTTCTTTAAGTGTCCTTGGCATCTTGAGCATTTCAACATGAAACTCGTTATTTAATTTGATTGTTTTACCTTCAAAATAATTTTTTGAAGTTTATCATATCTATGTCAAACTGTTTAAGTGGTCCAGTTCTTGATAATGGTCCACCTTTGTTGATCATGTTATTTGACACATAATTATATATAGTCATCTTGGGTTATTATTGACTTAGAAATTTCGAGGTAATATAATACTAGAAATCTTTACAAATGGATACAAAATTAAGCCTAAAGATGGACCTTAATCTTCCTTTATGAACTCTCATCTATTAGATTTTGCCCAAACTATTAATAACCCTAAAGGTGGTGAAATAACCATTGAGGTTGATGTTGGTGATAAAGTTAAGGTCAATAGTGACAATGATGTTGGTGATGATGTCAACATGCTTGATGTTCCTCCCATCAGCAATGACTACTAGTAGATATGATACTTAATGCTTCTAAATTAAGCACTTTAGGTCACCCTAAAGAGATCAATATCATAGAAGTTGTAAAAGGTCTCCTCTTCTGACTTGGTTCCCTCAAGCATCCAAAATTGACATTTAGTTGATATTTAGATGAAGTTGAACACTTCTGACAATGTAGGATTGAGAAAACCATTCAAGAGGAATCATCTTAAAAACATCATAAAAGGGAAGTTGCCATGTACACTTTCAACATTATAAATGGACTTAGGTTTCCCCTATAAGCTCTCATCTATTTAGTTATGTCCTATGTTTATGTAGCTCCTTTTCAACTAAATCCTAATGTTTAGGGACTATATTAAGCTACCTAGTATTATAGAAGGAGTATCAATGACCCAAGTTTTACTAACCAAGAATAAAAGTAATCTTATTCCTTGAAGTCACGACCTCATTTTATGAGATAATATTACACATCCATTGCCAAGGAGCGAAAATGGCCTACTTTATCACCAAAAACCCCTCTCCTAAAAATTTTGTACAACACATGGTTATTTATATTTGAAAAGTTTTTTTAAAATTTTATGGTGTACCAGCTAGAATTTTAGATCTAAGTACCAATCTAGCTGGAGATTTAGTCACTGATGCAAAGATTTCCATTTATTTCGATGTTTAGTACCTTTTGAGGTCAATAGTGATGCTTTAATCTTACGCATTCCTTTTAGATGGTTGGCACACTATAAACAAGGGTCATCTTTGTGTCATATCCATCAAGGTTGTTCTATTCCTTTACTAAAGTCAAGCAAGATTAACACCATATTCTCATTTTAAGACAGCTAGACTAAGTTGTACTAATTAACAAAAAGTTTACATTCTCCGTATTTAACATTATCCTTTCGATTAATGTGTGCATAACATCTTAATATATACATGGAGGAGACAAAGTGTGTGCACTAAGATTTGAACAGCCAAGCATGTAGTAACTTTTTAATCATCAAAGAAACAAATCAATAGCTCTGAATCCCAAGAAGTAAAATTGACAACAACTTGGCCTTAAAAGCCTAGATGGCTAAAGAGAAAAACATTACTTCTAAGATCATGGGGAATGACTAGAAGAAATCTCTCATTAGGACTACAAGTGGTCAAGCTCGTCTACAACCTACAAATTTGGTAGTCATCACCATAACTTCTCCCTTGCCTTGTAAAAAATCAACCACATCCTACCTATTAGGATGATAGAGTGACTAAGATCAGGAAAATGCATCTCCATCATAACTTCAGGCTCCCCAACTCATGGTAGATTGTGAATTGTTAAGCCTATACTAAAATGACTAGGATATGTGATTGTAAAGTTTTTTATGGTATATCATTGTTTCTTATGACGTCTTTATATTTGAATCACTACAAGAAATTGATGATATACCAACGTCAATTCGACAATAAGCATCAATAACCATTGTAAAAGAAGGCATACAACAACGGTCATAAAATGTATGTTGTCAAATCGCTTTTGTAAAAGGTGTACAACAACTTTCACCATGGGAACGTTGTTGAAAAGGCCATTACAACAAGTAGACGAATGTTGTTCTATGTTATCACAATAATTGTAGTTGCTCGTTATCGAATGACACTTTCTACAATGTTCATTAGTAGATTATTGTTAAAAGAACATAAGGTATTACAACATCATTCGTGAACGTCGTCTATGGCTGTATATAACAACGTTTATTTGACCGTTGTAAACGGATTACGTTATAATATAATGCATGAATAATGGTATAACTCCTGAATGGTGGTATAATGTAGGCATAATAATCAGATAATATGCATATAAAGTGGTAGGAATGACGATAGAATAATGTTTGAATAATAGTATAACTCATGAATGGCGGTATAATGTAGGCATAATGATCGAATAATGTGCATATAAAGTGCTACGGATAATGATAAAATAATGTGTAAATAATGGTATAACCCGTAAATAGTAGTATAATATAGGTATAACGCTAGAATAATGCACGTATAAATGTGTAGAGATATCTATTGAATATTGCGTGAATGATATATATGGTATATATAATACATGAAATGCGGCATAATGTAGGAATAAATATTAAATAATACGTGTATAAAATTCTAGCGATAACGATCAAATAATGAGTGAATAATGGTATAAATGAACTGTTAAATGTTGTATAATGTAGGGATAAAAATCGAATAATGACCGTATAAAAATCTAGCGATAACGATCGAATAATGCATGCATAAATGTATATATAACCACTAGCGAAATGTGGTATAATGTAGGGATAAAATTCGAATAATGCCCGTATAAATATATAGCAATAATAATCGAATAATGCACGTATAAAAATTGTTATGTTGGTCAATATATCTTACGAAAGTATATGCGCACATTATTCATTTATCCCCGCATTATTATAAAATTATTCTCACATTATACTGCTATTGAGACGCATTATACATGAATTATTTGTTTGTTATACTTACATTACTCAGTCATAAGTAAGGTATATATTTAATGTATATATATATATATATGCGTGCATTATTCGTTTGTCCTTGCATTATTATAAAATTATTCTCATATTATACATGAATTATTCGTTTGTTATACTTGCATTAGCTAGTCATAAATAAGGTACATATTTTACATATATATGTGTGTGTGTGTGTGTGTGCGCATTATTCGTTTCTCCCCGCATTATTATGAAATTATTATCATATTATACAGCTATTGACACACATTATACATAAATTATTTTTTTATACACGCATTATTCAGTCAAAAGTAAAATACATATATTATAGATATATATACATATATATGCGCGCATTATTTGTATCACTTAAGAATAAAAAATTTCATAGTGCCAAACATATATACAATCCATCAAAAAATATAATTATTATATATATATATATATGCGGGCATTATTTGTATCACTTAAGAATAAAAAATTTTATAGTGCCAAATATATATACAATCCATCAAAAAGTGTAATTATTATTTACACAACTTATCGTTATTAATACTAATAAACAAAAATATAAAGCTCTATAAGCAAGAATTCTTCTTGAAGGATTATCACGTTTCATCTTGTTACACAATCCAAGCATATAAACTCAAATTCTCCATTGTTCCAATCTTTATATATATACCTACATCAAAAAACAAATGAAGTTAATTAGAATAATATTTTTTAAAAAAAATAAGAATAAGAGCTAAAGAGTAACTGTAACAGTTAAAGCAACTCAATATATATCTAGATAAAAAAATTGAACTTAATTAGATTAATTTAAAATAAATAAATTAAGAATAAGAACTAAAGTTGAAATTATTAAGGTTAGCCTATTAGCTCAAGAATTTCGTTGTGTTTTCCCTTAAAGTTAGCCTAGTAAAACAATTCGAAATCATTGAAAACAGAAACTAACCTAAAAAAATCAAATGCTAGATAAGAGCCTGTATGCTGTAAAAAAAACATTGCAGTATCTAAATCATCGAACAAACCATCAACTTATTTCATTTATGGTTTTACTCCAATTTGGGAAAAGCACATAAAGATATGGTTAAGGTTATAGATAAACTTTAAACCTTACAAATCATAGATTTCTTGCTCTAATCTTTTCTTCTTGTCATCAAGTGTTGTCAATTGCTTTTTATGATCTCCAATTAGCAAAACAACTGTTAGTCATGCATCCTTCATACTCTAATAGATCACAAAAGTATTTGTTCATGCATCTCTTATGCTACTTTCTGAATTTTTGCTCACTGATGGTACTTTCTGAAGCATTCAAGATATAACTAGTGCTAGATAGATTGCAGCAACAAGGACACGATCCATCAAGATATGTATCTATATATGTCATTCTACCTTCCTATCATTTATTATTGACTCCATCAAGGCATGCATTTTTTTTAGAGGAAAATCGGTGATGCCAGTGACTGCAACTACTTTCCATTGAAATGTTATTATGTTTAAATACGAATAATATGTACAGTGTGTATGATTCACACTGGTTAATACAAAAAATTAGAGAAATTTTATTGATTGAATGATTTGTGATATTTGGTTAAACTATGGGTGGCATGTTTAACTGCACTGATTATTTAAGTATTCTTTGCAAAATATAGTTTTAGCATGCCAATGAAATAATTAATTAACATATATTTTACAAAGAATACATAAATAATCAGTGCGGTTAAACATGTGAACCATAGTTTAACCAAATATCCCAAATCATTCATGCAATAAAATTTTCCTGATTTTTTGTATTAACTAGTGTGAATCATACACACTGTACATATGATTTGTATTTAAGCATAATAACATTTCAATGTAAAGCAGTTGCAGTCACCGGCATAACCGATTTTCCTCTCAAAAAAATGCACGCCTTGCTAGAGTCAATAATGAATGACGGGAAGGTAAAATGACATATGTAGATACATATCATATAATTTCAGTAAACATAGTGCTTATGATGCATCATGTGCTTGTTGCTGAAATCTATCCAGCACCCAACCTTGGCTGAATATCTATCTTCAGGTTTAACAATATATTGATATTCTTGCAGGTGTATAATACTAGAATAACATGTAAAAAAGTGTCTAATAACAAAATAAAAAGGTGTATATAATGTGAGAACAATATCTTAGTTCAAAAAAAGTTGAATAGATCACACAACCATTTACTATCACATACGAATACAAATACAAGATTCGGAATAGTGTGATGTACTTGGTTCTTAGCATTTACGATTGTCCTATTGGGAGAGGATGAACACCCGTTCTTCAGTGTAACATACGAAATCGCAAGTAAATGAATAACTGAATTGAAAAATGAAACGAAGAAGACAGAGAAATTAGGCCACAAAAATGAACTAAAACTGACTCGAAAACAAAATTGTAAGCGCCTATATATATATATATGTATATACGGTATTTCAGAATGAATAATTTGGTATAACAGCAAATAATACATGTATAATATTTGAATAGAGGAAAAATATGCATGAATAGTGGTATAAAGCCAGAATAATATCCAAATAATTCAAGTATAAAAATTTTTCGGTTGTTTGGCAAAAACAATCGAAAAATGAATAATGTCGGCATATATATCTATAATATATATACTTTAGTTTTGACTGAATAATGCCGATATAACAAAAGAATAATTCATGTATAATGTGCGTGAATAACGGTATAATGTGAAAATAATTTCACAATAATACATGTATTATACAATAAATTATATACAATGATAGGAACCTATATATGTTAAATAATGTAACACCCACGAATTTTGTATGAATTTCAAATAAAATAAATTTACATCAGATATAAATTATCTATATATATATTTATATTTATACATACAATTATTTAGAGAGAGAGATTACATATATAAATAATGGGACCTACAAATTATATATATATATATATATAATTTGTAGGTCCCATTATTTATATATGTAATCTCTCTCTCTAAATAATTGTA
>JAJIYU010011350.1:0-15340 GCA_030144865.1 Tinospora cordifolia
CTGATTGCTGAATATATTTTTTGGGCCTTGGTTTTGATCTTGTGCGTTTAAAAGATATTTATTTATCTATTTTATTGTTTTGAATTATGAAAGTCGTGACGTTTGCATTGTAATAAGGCTAAATTGTTTAAGGTTTTGGAATTATCTTAGATTGGAAGCTTGGACTATTCTGTCATGATAATAATGAGTAGATATGTTGGATAAAGTATGCTCGACAATTTTCCAAGAAAATTCTGTGATTTTGTGGACTTTTTCTTACCGGTTAAATTGTAGTTTGCATCTCGTTCATCACATTTCTTCGCAGCCATCTAAACATCTTCAGTACCAAATGGTGGTGGTATGTATGGTTCAAGGTCTTTCAATGGGCATTCATTAGTTATTCATGGGCAGTCATGGGCAGTTGGAGGGAGGTTTTGTTCAAGGAGCATCGTAGAGACTAGTATTTCCATATGCCCATGTGTTTCTTTGTGAGGTTTTCTTTGCTCTCTTTCTTAAACATGTGCATGTCTATGTCCTCTCTTTTTTTTTTTTTTTTTTTTTTCAAACATTTGCAGTGGAAGAGATTACTCTACATTGATTGATTGCCTGAGTATCAGCTTTTAATGGCCGTGTAAACTCTAGAGCTGAATCTTGTTCAGGGTTCTTCAGAAAGTTATTCCCTTCCATTGTAAATTTGGCCATTCTTCCAATCGTTTGGAACTCAAACACAAGTTTCTCTCATATCTTACTTCTATTGTGTTTAATAGGATTAATGTGGAAAGCTTGATGTTGTAATTATCTGCTGTAGTCAGTTAGCTATTGGCTGTATTTGTTGTTGAAGAACAACACTAATATGAAGAAGTAAAGTGGCATTTTGAGCCTTTTTTATGTAAAATAAAAGCATGGTTATGTTATCATCGTTTCCTTTATCAAAGAAGAAAAATGCCACAATCATTTCTAGAATTTTGGAGCCTTTCTCCGTCGCTTTATGCTTCTCAGTGGTGTTAGTCATTTCCTTCCCAGCTTGGAGGAGTTTTTTTTTAAAGGAAAAAACTGAAAAAAAGGAAAAGAAGATAAAAACTTACAATATGGTGTTTGGAGTTATATTTGGCAGGGGATGTCTTGATTGTAGATTGACCACAATGTTGTGTTCCCATTAGAACTAACTATTTACCAATGTTGGCAACCTTATGTCTGTATTCGGTTGCTTTGATATTTAAATCTGCTTTTGCTTTTATGTGGCAAATTCCTTATGATATTCTTCATGTGATGGCCATGCATTGGATTAGAAAGCATAGACACATTTTACTTACACTGAATAAAAAATGAAGATGATTGTATAATCATTCATTTAATTGTAGTGTGTCAAAAAGAATTTTATCAAAAGAAATCACAAAGAAAATTCATGGAGTAAAAATGAGGTGTATCAGTAATTGCGTGGCTTCTTTATGCATATGTGCAAACTGTAAAGAGAAATTTGTTACTGGATAAAAAGAACAATGGAAGAAAAGATCTCATTCCCTTTTAAAATCCCAAATATTCAAAGGAATTCTAATATGATGTCCTCGGTCCCTTATTCCTATCCCCACGTCTATGACGGGGTAACCCATGACCACCAAGAGTCCGAAGCTTCCTTCGTAACTCTCAAAACTTTTCCATGAGCATTGGTGCTTGTATATACGAATCATTTGTTTTAGTGCATCAAAAAGAATTTTATCAAAGGAACTCATAAAGGAGATTTATGGCGTGAAGACAAGTATGTCAGTGATTGCACGACATCTTTATGTATACGTACAAACTGCAAAGGAAATCCCAATCTTTTATGCATAATAAGACCAATAAATGAAGGATCTCATTCCCTCTTAAATAGTGTTGTCAAGGCGACGCCTTGTCTCCCAATTTCTCCCAGCGCCTAGGCGCTAGTCTGGGCGTTGGGAGGGAGTTTTTTATAAATAAGGAAAAGTTGAAGGACCCTTTTACAAATATACATAGAATATAAGGTTTTAACAATAATTTTTTTTAATCTTCTAAACCCTAACAAAGCACATTCATCTTCATCGAAGCCCTCTTCACGTTTTTAGCATCGCCGGCGACCTTCGACTTCTTCCAGAACTTCGACGACTTCGTCTTCTTCCAAAGCTCCAACGACTTTGTCTTTTTCAACTTCCGACGACTTCTCTCGTAGCTCCCTCTCTCTCACGATCTCTCTCTCTCGCAGCTCCCTCTCTCACGCAATCTCTCTCTCTCTCTCTCTGCTGCAGTCTCTTCGTCTTCTTCCAAAACTCCGGTGACTTCATCTTCTTCAACCTCCGGCGACTTCTCTCGCAACTCCCTCTCTCTTCCCCTCTCTCTCTCTCTCTCACAACTCCCTCTCTCACGCAATCTCTCTCTCTCGCAGCTCCCTCTCTCTCTCTCTCGCAGTCTCTCACAGCTCTCTCTCTCAGTCTCTCTCTATCTCGCAGTCTCTTTCTCGCATTCTCTCGCAACTCTCTCTCTCTCTCTCTCAGTCTCTCTCTATCTCGCAGCCCTCTCTCTCTCTCGCAGCCCTCTCTCTCTCTCTCGCAACTCTCTCTCTCTCGCAGCTCTCTCTCTCTCTCTTTCAGTCTCTCTCACTTTGTCTCTCTCTCTCTCACAATCTCTCTCTCTCTCTCTCACAATCTCTCTCTCTCTCTCTCTCGCAATCTTTGTCTCTCTCTCGCAATTTGCTCTCGACACTCTCTCTTTCTCAGTTTCAGCTGCTCTCCTCAGTGTCGGTCTCTCTCAGTTTCTATTTGCAGATACTTTTTTTCTCTTTGGGCATCAATTGGCGAAGGGACTAACTGGTCATCAGTTGGCAAAAGGATTGTCATTGTGCATTGATTGACCGGTGACATCATAACATTGCATTCTTTGTTTAATTTTTACTTGATAATTTTTTTGAAATTATTTATATTTTATAAATTATCTTTTTTGTATATCAATTTGTTCATTAATGAATTTTTATGATTTTATTTTTATGAATTTGTATAGCTTAGAACACTAGATGGCATCCGATAGCTGTAGTTTAAGTGTGAAGTCAAAAGATATTGGATGGAAATATGCATATTTGAAGGACCTAACAAACAAAAGTAAAGTCTCGTGCAACTTTTGTCACAAGGAAGTGAGTCAAGGTATAAATCGGTTGAAGCAACATTTGGCTAGAGTGGGATGAAATGTAATTTCATGTATAAGATGTCCCAAATTAGTGAGAGATGAATGTAGGGCAGCTCTGGTAAAAAATTCAAGAAGAAGTAGCAATAAAAATGTATTGGGTTCATCGGGTTCTTGTGAAGTAGAACAAGATTTTCATATGGAAGGAGATGATTTTGATGATGAAGATAATGATGAGATTAATGTGGTGCTACATGGTGGAAGTAGAAGTGCACCAAGGCCCCCGAAAAGAAGGGGCCCAATGGATCATTTTGTTCAACTTGATCCTAAAGAAGCATTGCTAAGAAATAAAGGAAAACAAGCAACCATTGAGAGTATGACAAAAAAGTCCGAGAGGAAAAAAATATGCCAATATATAATGAGGTGGATGTATCAACAGGGAATTCCATTTAATGCTTTGAAAGCAAAGAGCTTCAAGGTAATGATTGAAGCTATTGGACAATTTGGACATGGTTTGAAGCTACCTAGTTACCATGAAGGAAGAGTAACATTCTTGAAGGAGAGTTGGCATATACTTATGAGTTGTTGAAGCCTATCAAAGATTCTTGGGCAAAATATGGTCGTAGTATCATGTCTGATGGTTGGACAGATAGGAGGAGTAGGAGTTTGATTAATTTTTTGGTTAACAGTTCTTCTGACATAATATTCTTAGAATCTATTGATGCTTCATCATATGTGAAGACTGCAGAGACTCATTGTTGGATGACATTGTTGAGAAAGTTGGTGAAAAAAATGTTATTCAAGTCATCGCAGATAATGCAACGGCATATGTAGCTGCGGGAAGAATGTTAATGGAAAAGTGACTCCATTTATTTTGGACTCCCTGTGCAGCACACTGCATAGACTTGATGTTAGAAGACATTGGTGCAATTCCAAGGGTGAAGGGAGTGATTCAAAAGTCTATTTTTTTGTCAGGCTTCATATATAACCATGGGTTTGTTTTGAATTTGATGAAGACATATTCACATGACAGTGATATCATTTGGCCTGCAGCCATGAGATTTGCCACCTCATTTCTTACTTTACAGAGCATTTATAGGAAAAAAGATGCATTGAAAAAAATGTTCACTTCTGACGAATGAAATGCTTCTAAGTGGCCTTGTGATACTAAAGGAATAAGGGCATGTGATATTGTCTTTCAAATTCTTTTTGGAATGAGGTTATCTATGCCATGAAAATCTCAGGTCCCTTGGTGAAAGTTTTGAGATTGGTTGATGCAGAAAAAGCACTCCACCATGGGATACATATATGAAGCAATAGACAGAGCCAAATAAACAATTAAAAAGGCTTTGGAAGAAGATAATCAAGAGTAAGTTCCTAGATTTTTTTTTTAAATAATCTCTTTGTAAGATTATTAATTAGGGAGGTGTATTTAAAATTTTGAATGTCTAAGTTTTAACTTTTAATTTTTTTTTATTGTTAAAAAATTACAGATTCTCATCTATATGGCGTATCATTGATAGAAGATGGGATTTACAACTTCATCACCCACTTTATGCAAATAATTTACAACGTGATTTAGAGGTTTCAAATGGGCTACATGAAGTGGTGGAGAGGTTGTCACCAAATCCAGAAATTGTTGATAAAAATTATGATGAGATGGGGTTGTATTGAGTTGCTGAAGGCAACTTTGGCAAAGACTCAGCAATTAGAAAAAGAGCGACTATGGCACCAAGTAACAACTGACAAGTCTTATTTTATATAATTATGTTTATTTTTTAATTAATTGCTAAAAATATTTATTCTTTTTATATTTTTTGCGATGTAGTTAAGTGGTGGTCGCTTTTTGGATCTCAAACTCTACATCTTCAAGATTTGGCTTTGAAAGTTCTTTTCGCAATGTGTAGCGCTAGTGGATGTGAAAGAAATTGGAGTGTATTTGAGGAAGTGAGTTATATATTTTAACTTAAACCTTTAGTTCTTAGTTTACTATATCTTTTTATGTATATTCATAACATTATAGTAACGTAAGTTTTTTTTTTTTTTTTATTTTGGACTTTTAGATCCACTCAAAGAAAAGGAATAAATTAGAGCAAAAAAGGTTGAATGATCTAGTATATGTGCGTTCCAATCAAAAGTTGGCGGTTCGACAGAAGAAGAAGGAAAAGTTGGACCCAATTCTTTTAGATGATATTGATGACAGTAATGAGTGGCTAACTGGACATGCCAAAGAGTTTGTTCATGAAGATGAAGATTTGACATGGACACAAGTGGAAGAAGCTTTGGCTCCCCCAGAATTAAGGTACTGTACTAGAAGATCAAGACAACAAAGAGATGTGGGTGGGAGTAGCTCAAGGCATGAAGATGAGCTATTATTTGATTCATCAGATTCTCACACAGATGCTGAGTTATATAACAAAGATGCTGATAAAGACGATTCTGATGAAGACGATTCTGATGATGATAATATTTTCGAAGATGTCAATATTGAAACTCTAAAAGAAATTCCTTTTGTTGATGATTGATGAAGATGTAATTTGTTTTTGTTGACTTGTGACTTTTGAGACTTTTTGAAATGTTATAAAGTATGTGAATTTATGATGATCATGATTCATGAGTTTATTATGATGTATTATTTAATATATATTATTTATTTATAAATTTATAATTTATATAATTAAATAATTAATTATAAATTAATAAAAAATAATATATATATATATATATATATATATATATATATAAAGTGAGGGGCTAATAAATATATAAATAATTTTTTAGGGACCTCTAAATAATTATTTTGAAGACTGCCTAGGCCCTGCCTGGACCCTGCCTCGCCTTATGATGGCTTAACGCCTTAAACCGCCTTACCGCCTTGACAATACTGCTCTTAAGATCCCAATTACTTGAGGGAATTTTAATATGATAAACTAGGTTCCTAATTCCTATTCTCTCATGTCTATCATGGGGTAGCCCGTTCTCATTCATTCCCTCTTCCAGATTCTGATAGAGAGGATAGCTTATGAGGAGATACACTAGTAGAACGTCTTGTCAAAAATTATTTTTGAAGGGTGAGAACTTTGAATTTGATTGACCTGAGTTTTCTTTTTCTTTTCTGTTTCTTATAAAAAAAAAAGAAAAAAAAAAGGAAAGGAAAGAAAAACAAGATCTTTTTGTTTCTTTTTGCTAGGACTGCAAAGATTAACTTGAGTATACGCATATTCCAAAGATATATATGCTTTCTTTCGTCTACTGTCTCTGTCCACTATGATTTTTACCCATTAACATGCATATATATCTTGTTGTGTCTTGCCCCTCCAAATTGTTTTATACATGCTCTTTGAACTTATTCAAGATGGTGCTTCTTTTGCAAAAGGAATAGCTCTTTTCAAGGCTTCCACATTTTTTTAGTTACTGGGGTCTTTGATTTGTTTCTTATTCAATCTGCTTCAATTACTGTTTTGTATGTTGCTTTTCCTAGCTCTCTGTTTAGGTCGAATGCAAGAAGAGACCAATTCTAATTGGATGTTGACTTTGTAGGATCTTAATCTCTTTTTGCAAGTTGAATGGACTTAAGCTCCGGAAGAAGCATCTACAAATGAGAATATGAAGTTGAGTTACTTTTTTTAAATTGCCCATTGGTATAGTTCTTAACAGAGTTGTAGAACGTCATCATGTAGGAGCTTCCTTGGCTTAGAGGTCAGTGTCCTTGATAGATATCCCCCTTGCTTTTATAGTAGTTGTTTTGGGTTCTTGTGCTTTGGATAATAGATGTGGTTTCTTATCTTTGATTTTAGTTTGCCGCGATGATAGTCGTGCAACTTATTATGATGGAATTTAATTCTAGGGATGTTGATGGCTTACAATTGTGGTGTTGGTGTGAAGAACTTAACCTATCGAGAATATTAGGTCAATATGAAGGATGATTGCATTAAGGGGGCATGTGCATGAATGGGGGTTTTAGCGTGTAGCATGCATGTGCATATGCACATGGTTCAAAAATTTCTTGAAATTAAGTGAAGTTTTACGAATTGTTTATTTATTTATGTATTTTACTATTGAAATGGGAAGTGAATGTAATAGAAGTTATGAAAAATCTGTAAAATAATTTGAAAAAGTTTAAGAAATTTGACAATCTTCAATAAGCTTCGAAAAGACTTCCATATTTAATTCAAATATGCGTAATTTCAATGAAAGAATTTGATAAAATTTGACAAAATTAGATGAAATTCAACATGGATGTTAACAAAGTTATTTTATTAATGAAAACAAGAAATACTAATAGTTATGTATTATTTTCATCTAGATCAACCAATATAACAGTATAAATCCTAAAACGTTAAAAAGCGAACAAATTATAAATCATTTAATATGCTTTAGCAAAAAAGATAAAAAAAGAAACCAACAAATATATAAAGTTGAGATAAGATAAAAACCTAAAAATAAATTAGAAGTATTCTCAAAGTTATTTTCTTTTAGTTAACTCTCATAACATTATATTGGAAAAAAAAACACTTAAATAATAAATCAATAACTTAAGCTAAGCGTGGTAGAATCTAGATTAACAAAGTATAAGCGAGAAAAAAGACACCATAAAATTAAATATCAAAACAAAGAATAGGATTTAAAACCAAATGCCATCATTTCAAATTTATCAACTCTATGTTTAGTTTTGTGAGACATGCGTTAAACATAATGATCACTATATTTGTTCTCTTATATATCAAAAGTGTATTTTAATTTTGTTTTCATCATGTCTAGTAGTAATTATGTATATTTTAATATTTATATAAAGATTCTTTTGACTTCGCTAAGTTGACAAATTTTACAAAAATTCTTTTAAGACTTATCAAACTTCTTCAAATTAATTTGATTTTCCTAATGTTGAAGTTTAGGGTGAAGTCAAAGTTTCGAACCTTGCATATGCAGAGGTCGGCCGCATGTTTTGTGGCGTTCATGACAATGCTTGCAGTGATTAATAAATTGAAGTATATTTAAGTGTATTGAATATTACAAGGGACAATCTTTTTATATAAAAGAATTAAAAATTAGTAATAATTTTTTCAATTCTATAGTTTGTATAAGTAGTAATACCTTATAAATCCAAGGTTTTTATAATCATTATTAATTATATCTATAGTTTATTTTCAAAAAAAAAAATTCCAATTAAGATTGTCAATTAAATTTATGCTAAAATCATGACAATTACCTAAAGTGGATTACTTGCACATTTTAGCATGCGGCTAAGGTGTATACTAAGGTCTTAATGTAGAAAATTTTAACTAACAAAGTCTTATAGGTGGTCGTGATACATGTTTGTGTACCAGAAAGCATTGTGAGTCATTGAGTCTCTTACATCATCTTGCCAAATCCATGAGTCGTACTCCATTTCAAGGGTTGAGAAAGGGATGATACCTATGTCCATAATAGAGGGGTCATTTATGAACACAGAGCTGTGATTTGCAAGTCGCAATGGAGCAAATTCAACTATTGTTCCATGGCCTTCCCTTCATTAAGTCTCATATATATTATAGTTTTATTCTTGCAGTATGTATCATAGAAAAAGAAGTTTTGTGATGACTCAAGAGCAGTGATTCTTCTAAAGCTATATTGTGTAGTTGGAAGCATTGTAAAGAGATGGATGAAGTGTTTTTGAGGCATTAAGATGATGCTAGGCAAGGTGTAGCCTAGACGAAGACTAGACATGGCCTAGTGTTACAGGCTTATCGTTCTTTCCCTAGATGTGCCGGTGGGACGCTTCGAATACACCTATTCTTGGCCAGCCATTCACACAAACTTATTTTAAATAGCTTAGCAAAAGTCTTGAACTCAACATTTTGTTGGAACCCCTGATAACCAACTCGTTTGGGACTATCAGATAACTCAGGCATATCAGTACACAGTGTTGCCTCGAATTGTGTACTGTCGTAATCACTGTGAATGGCTCCCTCTAGCGCATCCCTTATTGGATGACTCTTATGAGTGCATACTTCCTCGAGCACACTCCACAATGGCTCGAGATAGTTTAATACGCCCAACAGGGACATTAGGTGGCATACCAACGTCGTCTACCCAACCTTGAGTCCCATAGGCTCCGCACCACACGCCGCTCGGCGCTGTATCATAACTTACCCAAAGTCATGAGAACTATCTATATCTCCTCTAGAATGAAGATAACTGGCTCTTTGGGTTATGCCAAGGAGTAGTCCTAAAGATGACCTACTACATGTCATCAAGGAGGTTAGACCATGTCTCTTTCTATAATAGACTTTTAAGCTTTCTCTCTCATTCTAAAAGGAAAAATCAAAATGTGAGGCCAATCATATTGAGCTTTTTTGTGGGCAAAACAAACTCCGATCGCGACGAAACTTCACAAACCCTTTAATTAGGTTACGGTGCATGTCTAGACATGACCGTTACAGATTACCCTACTAGAAAGGTTGATGCCCCCATCGATACTATGGCCACGTTCACTTTCGAAACTTTTCCACAATGGTCTTCGCCCATCAGTTTCACCCCTCTTGCACCAGCTGACTATCGCACCTCAGCTCTTGTGGTCTCGACTTGAATCTGGAACTCTTTCCCGTTCAACGTCTCTCTCTGAGAACCATTGCATTCTCCTTCTTGATAAAGCATCTATTATAGGTTGCGCTATTGTGTTGCCTCTCTAGGCGTCCTTGTGACATCAATATGTTCTTCACCTCGGGCCTCTCTAACACCAGTACCTCTAATTGTCCGATGTATCCCTCAGATGAGCTAACATTTTCATGATGTAGCTCCATACTAGCATCTTTGTGCTTTGCACCTCTGTGTCTATTCTGACCTCAAAATATAGTTCTTCACCTTGTGCCTCTCTAGCACTAGTGCCTCGAACGTCTCATTATGCTGAACTTAACAACTTGCGCCTCTACACTAGCAACTCTTTGCGTACTCTTAGGTTTCTGTTCTTCACCCCCGTGTCTTTCTAGCACTAGTACCTTGAACATCTCAACATCAAGCTCTAATATCTGTTCTTCACCGCATGTCTCTCTAGCATCAGTGCCTCGAACATTTGGTATCATACTCAACTGGTCATATATTGATCCTTCACCCCATGCCTCTCTAGCATAAGTTCCTTGAACATCTCTACATTGTAATCAACCATATAAGGTTGCACCTATGTGCACAACTATTTGCATATCAGTTCTTCACCCCATGCCTCTCTAGCATCAGTTCTTCAGACATATCTGATCACAATGTTGTTCTTCACCCTATGCCTCTCTAGCATTAGTGCCTCGAACAATTAGCATACTCTGCATTTGCACTTCTGTGTGCATTTGAAACATTGCTGTTCTTCACCCCGTGCCTCTCTAGCACCAATTCCTCAAACAAACAATGAAGCATTTGGTCTCTTTGCTCATCTAGCACCTCTGTGCTTGCCACCACTATGGTTGTTCTTTACCCTATGCATCTACTTGCACTTGTCCCTTGAACAAGTTCCATCCTGAATTAATAATTAACTCAAGTGCTAACCCACTTGATTTACATCTCAATTGATATATTCGGTATCACCGTTGTGTGACGTCCATGCTAGCACGTTGCCTCTGATAGAGCTTCTCACAGTCCCTCAACCATTGTCTTCATTCGTGTAGAATTATCACATCAATTGACATGCTGCCCACTTATTGAATCTGCTCAATCGGTTTCATGAGTTCATTTGACTTGAACTGGTCTCAAAAGCATCAATGTATGACAATCTTGAACTCTAGTCCTTCGACCACTGTCTTCACTATGAGAACAAGCATTGCCTCAATTCCATCTCATTCTGCCTCTGCGGTCTCATTAATGTTCTTCACCCATCGCCTCTTTAGCACCGGTACCTTGAACAACTTGGCATTCCACGCTTTTTTATATGTATCAGGTCCCTTTCTGATGTTCTTCACCTTATGCTCACTTTGCACTAGTCCCTTGAATGATCGTGCACCATCTGTGCTGATATTGGTTTCTACTGTTGGCCACATGTTGCACCTCAGTGTGTATAATGATCTAAACTGGTGTTCTTCATTCTGTGCCCCTTTAGCACTAGTTCCTTGAACTTGTCAGCATTCAACTTTGGAATTAGGTAGGTAACCAATCATTTAATCGGACCTCTTGTCACCTTTGTGGTTGTTGGCTTCACTTGCCTGTACTTGGTTTGCACTACTCTTGCCCTCGAGCAAGTGTTCCATATGAACCATGATGCCTCTCTAGCATTACCGTCTCAAAGTGCTCCTTAACTTGAGCATTATGTTCTCACGTGAACTCTTGAAGTTGCCAATGTGCCTACTCTGCACATATCTCTCAGTACTCATACCACAAGGTTCTTATATGCATGCCCACGAAGTACTAGTTTCAACTTAGATCTATGCCGGGAAAGATGGGACAACTATCTTTGTTCTTCACCCTATGCGTCTCTTGCACTAGTACCTCAAATATCCCTTCGTGATTCACCAATCCCTTGTCGTTACTGTCCCCTCAGATGCTTAAGCAGTCTCTAACCTACTGCCCTTGCACTGGAATGAACAATTCTAACAACCAGTAATCTTCTCTACTACTTAGAACCATCGCCTGTTAGCCCACAAGCTCTAGTACAACACTTCGTGCTCACTGAGATTATTGACCTTGTTGGAACTCGTTCACAAGGAATGAAAATTCGACTTCGCCCTAAACTTCGACATTTGAAAATTAGAATTAATTCAAAGAGTTCGAAAAATTCGAAAGAATTTTTGTAAAAATTTTTCAACTTAGAAAAATTCAAAAAAATATTATATAAATGTTAAAATATGCACGATTTCTATTAAAATGTCAAAAACAAACATAGTATATACATTATACATATAATGATTCCGAATATATATGTGTTAACATTAATAATGCTTAATGCACATCATGCTTATTAACTTAAAACTATTAGAAAAAAGATAAAAACAAAAAGAAATTTATCGTCAAACTCTAATATGAACCATGATTTTCATTTATCATTCTTCTCTTAGGCTTTTAGCTTATTTTTCATTTCATTCTTTTCTCTCTATCATCTCTTCTTGAAGCTATAGCTCATACTTCTTTCTTTTGGATAGCCACTCGGCAATTTTACATATCTCGTTGTAAATCTTCTTCATTTATAGAGAATGGGTTTTTTTATAATCTTTATAATTTTACAGAAGAATCTTTGTGCACTACATAAATTCTTTCATAAAAATGCTCATTTTTACGACTTTTATAAATTTTTTTCCACAAAAATCTTCAAAACTTCGATTTTAAGTGAACTTCGCCGATTTTTTCGAAGATTTCGAAGAAATTTTGTAATTTTATAATTACAAGTGAACTTCGTTTCGATTGGCGAAATTACCAAATTAATTCGGCTAATTTCGACAAAATTCGTCTAATTTTTATACCATGCTCGTTCACGGGTGCTCATTTCCACCCATTCGTGTTACTAGCTTGCAACTCTCCAAATATCTCTTGTGCTAGCAACTGTCTCCATTGCAGATTCGACTGTGTTATGGTTTAGTGCCTTGTCATTGCACCTCAATCAACGATTACTACAATCTTGGCCCCTCTGCATATCTTGACATACATCTTTGCACATGCCTTGTCAACACACATGTTGACTCTTAAAGCCCACTTGACTTCTTTGGTTTGGCTCACTCGACCTCTATATTGAGTATCCGTCCCTTAGTTAGCCCTCTCTAGGGGTAACACTTCTGTGTCTACCCATTCTGGTTCCCTTGCTTATCGCAACAACTGTGTGGGGTTTCTCTATCGGGTAGTATCGCCTCTGATATCACTTTCCTCTAAAAGCGTTCCTGACACAACTTTCCCCTCTAGGAAAGATGGCTTTGATACTATGTGTCACGGGTTTATCGTTCATTCCTTAGATTTGTCCTTGCAGTGCCTCGAATGCACTTATTCTTAGTCAGCCATTCACTCAAACTCATCTCAAATAGTTCAGTAGAAGTCTTGAACTCAACATTGTGTCAGAACCTTGGATAACCAGCTCATTTGGGACTATTGGATAACTTAGACATATTAGTACACAGTGTCGCCTTGACCTGTGTACTGTCGTAATCACTGTGGATGGCTCCCTGAGCACATCCCTCATTGGATGACTCCTCTAAGTGCATCCTACCTCGAGCACACTCCAGCATGATGGCCCGAGATAATTCAATACGCCCAACGCATCTGGTGGCATACCGACGTCTTATACCCAACCCTAAGTCTCTGTGGGCCCCGTACCGCATGTCGCTTAGCGGTGTCCCATAGCTTACTCAAAGTCATGAGAACTATCTACATCCCTTCTAGAATGAAGATAGTCATCTCCTTGGGTTGGGCCAAGGAGTGGTCCTAAAAATAACCTGTTACATGCATCAAGGAGGTTGGACCATGCGTATCCCTATAATAGACTTTTAAGCTATTTTTCTCTCCTTCCAAAATGAAATATCAAAATGTGAGGCCAATCATACTGGGCCTTTTCATGAGCCAAACGAACTCCGATCATGACAAAACTTCACAGATCCTCTAATTAAGTTAGAGTGCATGCCCAAACATGACTGTTACAATAGGCAATAGAAAATATTTACTGATAGCTTCCTCAATAATTAGTAATATACAAATCCTTGAATAGTTCATAAAATTATATATGTCTAAGTATATTCTGTAATGTATGTTAAATGTTAATAAAATGATGAAAACATTCACAAATTGGTAGGCTACAAATATTTGCTGCTGAAGGGTCAGTGATGGTTGTTGGAGATCTCAACGACCTTTTTATTTATTTATTTATTTTTAGTTAGTGCAAATGGAAAGAGTAGGCTTATGAAGAGAAGAATTACAAAGTGTGCAAACTGTTATTCCAACAGTTAGAAATACTTAAACTTTTTAAATACATGCATGAACCCCCATTATTTGGCTAGAACTACACTTAGAAAGTTTGGCCCTAAAGCACCACATCAATCCCTTGAAGACATTGACTATATCTTGATTCCTGATTAAGTTTGGCCCTAAAGTACCACATCAATCCCTTGAAGACATTGACTATATCTTGATTCCTGATTGACTTTCTGATGGTAATAGTTGAAGTATCTAAAATGTGGAGAAGCACAATGAGGGCACAAGGATCTTCTGCTCCTTTGTTCTACTTTTTCTTTTTTTGTGTTTTCATTCTACTCGAACAGGTTACTGGTGATGACTAATTTGTGTGATCCATAGCTCTGTCTCTTTGTGTTATAAGTCCTGAAAGTTACTTCCTTGACTTGTGGTATTTGGACCACAAAATTGCTTGACGAGCAAAGGAGGATTCGATTTGTCCTGTTGTTTGAGTATTATGATATGGAGCCACAGTTGACAAGCTGTAAGAGCACGTTTTAGTTTATAAGTCAAAGTGTTGTCAGTACATTGAATGTAAAAAGTTCTTATAAATAAAAGTAAAAAAAGAAAAAGAAAAAAGAAAAAAAAAACTATAATAATTTGTCTATTTTATTGTAAAATCTACAAACTAAGTTTCTTCTAAAATTTTGACCACCACTGTCATATAGTCTAGGTGTGGATTGAGTTTTGTAGGCATATAATATACAAAAAAAAAAAAAAAAGTTGTATCACTTGCAATATCTAAGCGCACACTTCTTTTTTGTGCTTGTGTAAATGTGCGTGCGCGTGTGTGCATGTCTGGAAGCTTCCTCCATTTTGAGGTCTGAGAGAAGTATGATGTTCCCAACCTTACTTTTGTGTTGGAGAGATTGTTTACAATATGTACTTATTGACGTGGTCATAGTGGAGTGGCCTAAACCAATGTGCCAAGGCTATCCCTTCGTTAATTCTCTAATATATTATAATTATATGCATGTGTTATTTATGTAGCTTAATGTTGCATATACTGTTTAAAGTACACTTGTTTATAATAATACATATTATTTGCTGTATGCTAACTGCTAGTCGAGGTTAAAATCTTAAGTATGTTATTTCATGCGAGTGTTTTACTATATTATCTGTACACTTGTTTATAATAATACAATAATAATACATGCTATTTACTTTGTGCTATTCATGTGCCTGCTTCACTATATTATCTCTGGCCAGTATTTACCTTATTGAGATTCAAGCCTACTCGTATTTGCATTTAGAAGCTTTCAGTTTTGGCAGCTCTAAAATTGCCATCCTCATCTGTCTAATAATCTGCATCTGTTGTAGCTAGCATGCAGAGACTACCCACACCCAC
>JAJIYU010011351.1:0-15387 GCA_030144865.1 Tinospora cordifolia
AGAAAGTTATGTACTTTCTTTTATTAATAAAGAAGTTTGAATTTTTCTTTACCTTTAAATGCCTTGATTTTATAAATGTGAAATTGCACTATTGAATTTATTCTAAGGCATATGGTATTAAAAAATAGAAAGTCAAGTGTGTGTCACTTGTAAAGTAACACCGGCCCGACCCGCCAATTGGTTAAGTCCATCGTCAAAAATAATGGTGGTTATGTCCAAACTCTGAAATTAAAGAACGTGGGGGTTGGGGTGTTACACACACACTCGAATAAAGAAGCACATAAAGAAAGAGCAAGAAACTTAGATGAGAAAAGTGTAAAGTTCAAATTCTCACCTCCACTAACATTACGTAGCCCTTTTAGCCATTCTCCAATTGTGGGTCATCCTTGCCTTGCTTGATCTTCAAACTAGGAATGGAAATCTATATCCTACCAATGGATTGGTCCTCATCAAAAACTTGAAAGGAGGGTAGCTTAGTCTTCTTTTGAGGGCATTGATCATGAGCTAATTGAAGAGCTTAGCCTTTGCCTTTAGGTTGAGAAGAAAAGGCCACCATAGAGAGTGAAATTGCCAAGTTGGGAGATGTGGGGAGAGAAATGATCAAAGCTTGGGAAGTCTTGGTTCAATCATCTTAATCAGAGGGGGTATGTTCACCCTTTTTAGCTCAAAGCTTTTGAAGAAATTTGTTCATATTAAAGATTTTTTTCCTTTATTCTTCTTCAACCAAAAAGCCATTCGCCAAACGAAAGCGTTTGAGGGCAAACCTACACACAAAAAAGGGGGGCAAGAAGTTGAGAAAAATCTATAAAATGAAGAGAGATATGACCCAAGAAAAGATCTAGAGTAAGTATAACACTTGCATAGAGCAAACGGGCAGGAGTGAGAAGAACTGAGCACTTAAGTGATTCAAAGGAAGACAAGAAGGCCTCGATGACTCTACTCTAGTCAATTGAACCCTATTTCTTTGCAATGGTAAAAGGGTATATCCTATGTAGCTATGATAGAAAGAAAAACAATAAGTTAAAAAGGTAAGAACAATTCAGGATAACATAAAGAAATCATGATGTGCTACTACCTGGTAACTTGAAGGATGATGGGACCACATCCTCTTCGACCCACCTCCCTGAAAGGAAGAACTAACTATTATTACAATCCTTATTTGTTGTCAAATTGCCAATTACCAAAGGAGCTCAGCTTGGTGGGGTATGCCCAATTCTTGGCATAATACCACCCCTTGCACCTTGGATGTTGTTGAAGATGATAGGTCAAGCAAAAATCCCCAAAAGAAAATAGCATTATGAAAGGAAAAAAGAAAGAGTTGAAGAAGGGTTCCTAGGATTAGAAAGTACGGGGCTCTTAAAAATCTAAAAGAAAACTAGGAAAAATTTTAAGCATAAAAACAAGGGATGAGAGAACTTTGAGCACTTTGATGAAGTAGCCTATATGAATTCCGAGCAAGTTTTCAAGCATGGTTGGCCTTCCTATAATCATTAGATCTTGTAACGCTCGAATCAAAAGGCTTTTATCTAAGGAATTAGATCAATATGTGTGGCAACATAATGACTCTTCCCATGACATATCTTATGCTTCGACAATCCTGATAAACATGCACTTGGGATTTGTTAAGATCTACAATTATTGCACAAAGTTAGAAAAATATCAGGCTAATCATTATTACACAAGGCTTGAGAACCTTGAAAAGGAGTCGAAATATAATGTTTAATGCATTGAGGCCTCTAATTTCAAAACAACGCTTAACGACTTTAAGAGGTAGTTGTAGGCACCTCATATCGACCTCTGAGATGAATAGAGAAGCTTTAGTAGTAAGAGCTAGGGGTGCAAGTGACTCGACCAATCTACCCTAACTTGACCAAACATTGGGTTGGTTGGGTCCAACTGAAAAAGGTTGAGTTTCACCTAACTTGACCTGATATGTGTGTGTGTGTGTGTGTGTGTGTGTGTGTGTGTGTGTTTGCAACACCCCAATTCTCGATCCTTTCATTTTTGTCACATCAGAGTCATGTGCAGAGAAGTACGCCTGTTCTACATTAAACATTGTACATGTGTCGACCATCAACGACTGGGACGTTACGTATCTCACTTTCAAATTATATTAAACACATTTTTGGGCATACCAGATCTCATATAAATAACTTATACGTTTCTTTCGCATACTAAGAAATTTTCCATAGAAATATACAAAGATAATTAGATAAACGTATCATTTCCTCAACATTTAAGAATTAATAAAATTTGAAACAAAGTTTTCAAAAGTAATCTCTAAAACAATGCCCTATGTGGCCGAAATTTAAACATAAAGACAATTAAAAATTTGAACTAGTCTAGATGTTAATATACCCAATCCAAACCAACTAAGGAAATGAAAATGTTGTCAAATGACCTCCATAGTGAGGTTAGCTACTAGCTAGAAAATATCCTAGAGAGGTTGGTCAACAAGCACCGCCTCAAATGTCACCTAAAATAAAAATGTGTGGTGAACTTAAGAGCCCAATGGATCACACACAATATATCTATAGTATTATTTATGTCAAATATAAAACATTCAAACACTTGACATACATTAAGTGTTTCAAACATTCAATTGTTCAACAGTTAGAAAAAGACTAACTCTTGGTATTCTCTCATCATTGTCATCATATCATAAAGAGAAAAAGGAAAATGCACAAGTGTCATATTCCAATGGGACATAGGAGCATACCCATCACCCAACCTAAGAGCTAGGATCTCACCCATCTCTCCATCACCAAGAACTAGGGTCTCACCCATCGTTCTGTCATTAGGAACTATAGACTAACCATTGTTCCAATCATGAAAACACCCACAATGATCCCCCGTGGATCATTGCGTCGATACGTGGTTCAAAGCTTAATTTAACGTACTTTAGTTTCATACAATAATTTATTTTTATCATGCTTATCATCTCATAATTGAACATATATCATTTGCATGTGAATCAAGTATGCATGCATCTCGTGAACAATAGGATATAATCATTTAATCTCACATTATGAAAACAAGTAAACAAGAAGCAGGAAGACACTAATCATGTTAAATAGCATGTATATACACGTCAGAAATCATAGCTTCAAGTCAACGTTCATGTACACCCTAGCATGCTCCTACGCATTCAAATACTATAAACAACAATCATGTTCAATATTTAAAACTTAAATAAGACTAGGGAGCATGGTAATCATCTCCACCTGTATTTAATTAATTCCCTTGGGCCCTTACTTATAGTTTTGTTAGCTTTGGATCTTCAACCTTACACTCGCTCATTGCTCCCCTCGCTCACCTTGAAAGAATGCCTTCAACACTTTCTGTGTACTTGTTTTACACATCTCAGAAAGTGTAACAGTCCAACCCTACGCAGTCTTGTGTTGTTCCTCTCCTAACAGTGCCCGTGGCATCATCAAGAGAGGGTCGAATGGTGTAGTTTTAGACTTTGTATGCGTGTGGAATGAGAAGCAATGTTACATAAGTCACTTTAAATCGGTTCGAGGGAGAAACAATTTGCGGCTATAGGGTTCCCTCGATAGACCTTCCATTTTTGAGTTTTATCGCAGTATCGCGGTCTTTGGTGTTAGCATCGCGGTTCTAGCACTATTCCTAATCGCAGGATCGTGATCCAGAACCACGATACTACGTCCTCAACAAAATTTATGACTTTTTAATTGTAGGACCGCAGTTTCCTTGCCAGTACCGCAATACCACGAAAAGACCATTTTTTATCGCAAGACTACAGTCCTGATTTGGGGATCGCGGTCCTCACTCACATTTTTTTTACTTTGGGTTATTACAATATATATATATATATATATATATCTATATATATATATATATATACAACCTAATATTCTAAAATTCGTTACATTATAAAATATATTATATTCTAAAGTACTCTCTAATCTACATGCTAAACTCTTAACCTATTCTAATAACTATCAAATTTCTATCTAAATATTATTTTTGTATTAAACCCTTAACCTAATAATAATAATAATCATGGGTTTCCTTATTAAAGACTCTCAACAACATGCTCCAAGATTAGAATATGCTAAAAGAAATTTTCATTTTGGGTTTTTTTCATTAAGAACTCGCGATAGTTATGCTCCACTAATAGAGCTCAAGTGCAAATGTCGGGTGAAAGTGAAAGATGAAAGATCTTTTTATAAAAGAAAAGTTCAACTTCTTCTCCATAAGCAATGTGGGACCAAAAAAAGAGAAAATAATTGTAAACTTTCCATGAGAGAGATTTTTATCTCTATACACCTATAGACTAACAAATAATATGGAACTAAAACAAGCGAAGAAGGTGCATTTTAGTATATATAAAATAAATTTATTAATTATGGATAACATAAATAAAATAAAATAATAATTATATAATTTAAGCATACCTTTGTAATTATATCATATTAGGATAAATGTATGCATCTAAGTATATTTTAAGAATTTAAGTTTTAACACAACATATCAAATAATTGTTGATGAAAACTAATTACTTATTCCCTCTTTTTTATATATCTTAATTTTTATGACATTAAAATATATCAATTTAAAATTACTATATTTATTAGTATTATTATTATTATATCATATTAGAAAATAGTCTATTTAGTATAAATTTATTTTTATAAGAATAAATTATTTTTAACATATATCTACCCATCCTTTATTATTTATTACATATGTCAATACTATCTATATGTTGGTTCTTTACATTTATAATGAAACATTATATTGATAATTATCAAGCTATAAATAAACGTTGTTAAATTATTTGTTTTACAATTTTTGAACACAATTGTTTTACATATTTTAACAAATATATCATACCAATTTTTTATTTATATTTTCATAAGTATCAAATTTAAATAATGTTATAATAGTTACTTGAAATATAGGATAAGTGCAAGTATAAACAATATTCTAATGAAAAAAGATAATTTTAATATGTTACATCAAATTTTTATTATATTATGTAAATAGTCTTAATGTATACTACACCTAACTTTAATGCATTATCATGACATTAAAACTAATATTTTATAAGAATAGATTATTTTTAATAAACATTTTATACTCAGCTTCAAATTATTTTATGATCACACCACAACCTTAATACTAATGTAAACTACTATTTTATAAGAATAAAATATATTTGTTATAAATGTTATACACCAACCCACTTTGATTATTTTATTGTCACATTATAATTTGTATCAAATAACTTTGGTAGACTTATTCAATTAGCATTGAATCAGATTTTAAAAAGATTTTAAAAAAAAAAAAACTCATCACAATACTACAAATTGCAACTATTTGAAGAAGAAAAGAATCTATAAACTTTTAAGAATAGTAAATTGAGTTTATATAGGATGATCATTCTCCAACCCTTTTTATTGAAGTAAGGTGGGACTAAAACTTGAGAAAAACCTTTACTTCTCCAATTCTTAAAAGTTTGCTTGTTTTAAGAAGAAATAAATGAAAACTACTTCTAACCTTTATTCCCACATTGCTTGGGTAGAAAAGGGTTAGAAGTTTCATTCTTGTATAAATTCATTCAGTTCTTCACTTAACTCAACTTTAAAAGTCTCACATGTTATCAAGAGGCTTTTAATGAAAAGTTTTAATATATAATTTTATTTAAAACTTTTTCTCAAATCATATCATACCATATGATTTTTATTTAACATAAGTTGTTGCGTTCGTCGAGTTGGATCCTCTTAAAAGGTGATTGAGTTGGGTGGGATTTTTGGGCTGAAACCTAATCCAACTCGACCTGATTACACCCCTAGTAAGAGCTAGAAATTTTATGAATCCTCAACGAATTGAACACCCCAACCATTAATGAGCGAATACCAGGGGGATCAAAAAGCAAATGACAAGTCCAATGCCTCCTCATAGAAGTCAACATGCCAATAGTGTGATTCTTCAAGCAGAGACAATTATCTCACAAAAAATTTGAGGACTCAAATTGGATGAAGAGCAGATCACTCCTCTGAGAGGAGGAAAAGGGTGAATTACAAAGAAACACAAATATAGAGTGACTCCGGGAACAAGGTAACCTAAAAACACAAACAAAATGTTTTGTTATCAATGATACACATTTGAGCACATATAAAGGAACCATTGACGAATCACCTGGATGTTTGTCTTCAACTATGGTGAGCACTTGAAGGTTGAGCACATGAAGAGGAACTATTAACGAATTACTTGGGTGTTTGTCCTCACCCTTGGTGACCATTTTAAGGCCGAGCACACAAAGAAGAACCACTAGTGGATCACTTGGGTGCTCAACCCAGCCCACGTTAATTGCCTTCATCTAGGCTAAAGTGAGAAAGATGGAAGCACATTCGAAGAATGCAATATTCTCTTTATTTTTAGAAAATAATCTTTATCATTAAGAAAACCTAATATCTCAGAATCTTCCTAAATGTGCAATTCCCCAAATGAGCCTAATTGAGAATAGGAAACTATGATACAAACATAATTATAAATACCGTACCTTGTAAGCCAAAGGGGCACGAAACACTTCACTCTTCTACTGTGTACTATGTTTTTTATTATAATGCAGAGGATTTTTTTCTTAGCTTTTTTGTTTCCTTAATTCAATGTGTTTGTTTCATTTTGGACACTCCATTATTTTGTCGTATTAGTCAAATTCTGCATCAACAAAAAGTAATTAATCGATCAAGGTTAACTTTGTCACTGATTGATGATTGAGTAAATCGATTAATTAATTATTTTAAATGATCATAATATTCTCATTTTAACTTCAGTGAGAATGATTAAGATATTATAGAAAAAAATGGCAAAATGATCTTTCTAATGCATTTTGATTTACTCAAATAAGAGTTAAAAGATAAAGTTATGACTATTTGAAGTAAGTACTCAAATCATTGTTAACTCTATCACTGAGTTAAGATGTATTATAAAGATCTTTTATATTCTTTTCAATTTATCTTGAATAATTCAAATCAAAGTTCAAACATAAACAAATTGTGATCATATTCTAATTGAAAACAGTTTCTTTTGTATTAGTTTCCTAGTTGATGTTAACAACTTAGTTAATTTTGTATTTGGAAACTACTTAGGACTCTTCTCTTATATAAACCCTCATTGGTGTATGTGAGAAGAGGAAGTAAGAAATTGGGTTTTGCATGAGAGCACTTTGTGTGAGGGAATTTGGGTACATTTAATTAGAGGTTGTAACATATTTGCATTATCTTATAGTGGATTATTTCTCATCTCCCATAGAGTAGCTAGGTGATACGCTGAACCACGTTAAATCTGTTTGTTCTTGCATTTGAGTTGATTTGCATTCATTCAGATTATTGATTATTGGTGTGTGCACTTTTTTTGATTGGCTTCCACTTCCGTTGTACACAATAAATTAGTATCAAAGCAAGGTTGGATTCATCGCCATGGAATATACATTAGTGGTTGTTAGTTGAAGAGAGTAGAAGATTTTGGCAAAGATTTTTTTTTCTCCATTACATGAGAACCGGCCAGAAGAGAGGAAAAAAAAAGATTACATTTTTTTTATTCTTTTAGTTTGTGTGAGTTGAAGAGTCAAAACAAAAAAGTTTTTTTTGTAAGATCCTGATTATTTTTGTACAAAAATATACATATAAGTATGTGTATAAGATTTAATTGATTAATTGGTTAATCAATTAATTATTTGGTGTAGACGTATATATATTAATGGATGCATATATTTGACATATTATTTTGAATTGATTAATCGATGTAGACATATGTGTTAATCAATTAATCAATTAATTGATTAAGTGATCAATTGATGTAGACGTATAGATATGTTTTTTTTATATGCAACGATATGTATATATATCACATACATTAATGGGGAAGCACAAGTATTAATATATCAATATAACCATATATATATATAACCATATGTATTAATTATATACATATGGTAAGCACAAAAAAAAACTGGGGCGCACAATCACGAATTCATGATTTCACAAATTCGGGTGCCATGTGCACCACACACGCGCTACGCATTCCAATATATATATATATTATTCAGAGTCAAGTTTTCTACAAGAGTCTTAGTTTTCCAGTTTTCAAGTTGTTATGTCTCATAAGTTATTGTGATGTCTCATATGTCTAAACTATTGGTGTATTACCCCTTTGGCTTGTCATAATCCTTGTAATTGTGTTTGTCATAATAATAATATTCTGTCAATGTTTTTGCATGATCCTAGTCTATGATGAACCTGCTTCAGACTCTGAATCTTAATCTCTCATTTGGTATCAGAGCCATTGGTCATGTTTAGTGCAAATGGACACGAAGATTCTTGTCCTTGCAATTTATGTTTCTGGACATTTGTTTACTATACACAAGCTTTTTGTGATATCTCTGACGTTGAACTCTTTTATCTTTGGGATATCCGGTGTCAACAGGTTCTTATTGTTTCTCCAGCTTCTTCCACTTCATTTTATACCTCATCACCTGGCTCTTCTCCTTGCGGCCCATTATCCCCAGGTTACTTGGACCAGTAAGCACGACGATACTTAGTTTTCTAAGTAAGTCATGCCTGAAAACCAATATCTCTGTTTCCCACTATCCATTCTTATCCACCCTACCAGCAAAATTGTTTAGTCATTGTGATCTAGCCCTGTTAGCCGAGGAAGGTGTTTGAAGGCATCTTTCACTCTCAGACACAAACTGTTGCTCGGTAAGAATTGGTAAAAAGAATGGAAGCTTCTCCGATCCTGACCACCTCTTCTCTCAAAGCCTCTTGTACCTCAGCCAAGATAGATGGGTTATATAAAGTTGAATACTTGCTTGATTCTAACGGAACGGTTCCACTCATTGAACTTGTCCCCATTCTACCTCAGAATGTTTATACTCTTCCCTCTACCTCTTTTCATAGAAAAATTAAAAAGCTGTTCAGCAGACACACACCTCCAAACCCAATTGTCCGGAGCCCCTCAGATCCAAACTGCTCTGGCAGCAACCATCCATTATCAGGTGCTTATCGCGTTCAAAATCACGCGATAGATGTTCCCTACAAAGGTTCTTCTCTTGATGGCCTCATGCTAGATATCAGTTCTCAAGGTGTTGTCTCACACACCTTCCTTCCGAGGACAATCCCTCCTAGCAAACTCCAGCAACTATTTCCACAAAGCTGGCTCATGAGCTATGAGGCTCGATTCCAAGCAAACGAAGTTCGCCAGTCTACTCAAGCTATTCATAATAGGCATCAAGACAGACTTGTCAAGACTACATTTCCAACACCTTCTCTGGTGCAGTCACGGCCTTCTTCAGCGGGCATCCATTTTGCTGATTTTGCAAGTCCTCCTGCTGTTGCACACCACTGGTGTGATACATGTAATTGTTTTGATTGTGAGAAAGATGCATTTGACGTCAAATATGACGTTGAAAAACCGCACCAAAAAACCACCCAGCAGCTCTTAGCCGCTAAATATGAGTTTGGCAACACAACAGTTGGTTTTATTGAATTACCATCAAAAAGGTATCAATACTATGTCTTACTTTCTAATTATTCTATTGATGATGATTTTGATAACCAAGCCAGTAGAACATCTAACGATGAAGGAGACTACGATCCTGATGACAATAAATATGCCCCTAATAAGAGTTGTTTTGTTCTCACCAAACATTCTGGAGCTTCTCCTCCACCATCTAGTATAGAACGGTCTACTGACCCACTTACTGGCTGTCCTCTTCAGTACCAGGTCAAACCCTCTAAAATCATGACACCTGAGGGACCAGCTCTTTAGACCGTTACTAATTTTGATGCAGTTTTGAATTGGCAGTCCAACAACGCCTTATACCAGAATGACCTTCTTCAATCCATTCTCCATAAACAGCAGCAATCCCTTACCCATCAGACTGCTCATGACCAACTTATTGCTTCTCTCCGAGCCCGTCTTAACCAAGTCCATCACCAGCTTTTAGACCTTGCCAATTCCATTACCCATTATTCCGAGATCCAAACTGTCATTGGCCCTCTTGAACGTGAACATGAGTCCCTCAAGAATCAACTACGTGACCGTACAAACTCACCCCCTGATCCTCCAGCAAATCCCTTTTTTACAGCTCACATTATACCCTCAGCCTTTGAACCACCCTCATTTACCATGCCATCCCTTTTTCCTCCAAATTACCAACTCCATAGCAAACGGCCTCCTACTCGTCCTTCTCGACCACGTAGTAGTTTAACTTTTAAACCTTTATTCCAACAGCCACCTCTTGACCCTCCATCTCCTACTGATACCTATCACAATTCTTCACCCCGTTTTCCATCTGGGTCCTCTCATAGACAAAAAGATAAGGGCAAAGAAAAGGTTGTTATGACAATTCCTCCCATTGAACCCGAAATCCAAGCTTCTTCTAAGCCCCAGCCACTTCCTGACATCTCAGAAAATCCCCTAAGTTCTTTTCTTGAATATGTGGCTTGTCATTACAATCAACCCTCTGTAGCCCTAACCGACCCTATCCCTGATGACTCTCCTTTCGAAGTTTCTTCTTCTTCTGCCTCTTCTCCTTCTGATTCTTTCTCTGAAGAGTCTAATTCTTCCCATGACATCCTTGCTGCTGACTCTGGCCCAGAAGAATCCTCACAACCTAAAACAGAACCTACAGAACCTCCTCATGGACCTGCACCATTTCACGAGCACCCACCTGAAGAATCAGATGACATGGAATCTGACTTCCCTCCTCCTACTAGCAAACCCTCCAAATCCAGTGCTTTCCATACCTTTAATTTAGATTCTCTCCCCTATGAGGACTGGCCATATATGCTCTCATGGTGTCATGCTAAATCTATCAAACATGGGGCAACTGATCCAATTATCATTGAAAAGCTCTTCACTCGGCTCTCTGGTAGCCTCCGAGATTGGTGGAATGCACAACAGGCTTATAAGCAAATCGCATTATTGCAGCAAAATGTCAATAATTTTCTTTCATCGCTCTTTGAAGCCTTTGTTGGTCCGTGGAACCACCATGTTGAACAGGCACGAGAAAGATATCTAGCTACAAAATGTTGCTTATATAATCTCAAGACTATGCAGCGGCATTATGAGCAGATGTCTAAATGGTTCTATCTGATTAAAGGTGTGGATGATGTCAACCTTTAGACGGTTTTCCTCCTCTCCTTCCAGAACCCTATTGTCCAAAGAACACAAGAATACATGGGTACACACAAGAAGACCACGCAAGATAGCACCTTAGGACAATTATTTTCATACATCAAGAATGGCCACCAGGGTCTCTGTGTTCAGTTTGAAATAGTTCAACGTGCTCACAGCCTGGGCAAAGCCTTCTGTCATGCATGTCATGATGTTGTTCCCAAGTGCGATGCTTTTGAACCATGCTCCTGCAAAAAGAAGTTTGTCTTCCCTCACTCCTCCAAAGTCTCTAGACGATCTCATCATAAAGGACAAAAAAGATCACCATCCCGCAAGAAATGGAAGTTCCTACGACGAAAGCCTTTTCGTGGTAAGACAGCTGATTCCCGATGTTTTATCTGCAAACAAAAGGGTCATTATGCAAATAACTGTCCTAAGAAAATTAAGCGCCATGCAGCCCTTCTTGAAAAAATTACAGCATTGGCGGATACGGAAGCCTCTGACGTCGAATCTTTATTTGAATTCCAGGATGAATTCTCTCCTGAGGCCCTCATGGCTATCTCAAAAACTGAAGCCTTTGTTTTGAACTCCTCATCCCCGTCAATCAATGGCATCTCAAACTTGCCCCATGCCAAAGTACAGGTTTACCTCTCTCCCTACCATCATCCTTTCTCACTAACTGCAATGATTGATACAGGTGCTTCAGTAACACTCATGAATCCCTCCTTGTTGCCTACTGAATGGTGGAAACCTTATCGCCAAGCCTTCAACACTGCTGGCCCAAATCTACTGACCACTACACTTATCAGCAAGCCCATGAAGATCAAGCTCCACCCTTTGCTCACATTTAAACACCGAATCCTTGGCGCTCCTGGCTTGTCCAAACCCTTCATCATTGGTTATGACATTCTCCAGAAGATTAACCATCTCACCTGGACCCCACGAGGACTCAAAACGAATTTTGCTTTTGTTCCATGGATTTCTTCTATTTCTGAAGGAACTCAACTTGCAGACTCTACCCAGCATTCTCCAATGATCCAAAACCTGATATCTTCATTGATCCAGAATTGTTGCGTAGAAAGCCACACAGCTTTCCTCTCCAAATGCAACCACCCGCTATGGTCCAACAAGGATTATTTTATTAAGCTCCCTTTTAAGCTTAATGAAGATATAAATCCTACCAAAGCATCTCATCCTGGTATGCCTCCTTCCCAGCTTACTCTTGCAGTTCAAGAACTTACCCAGTTGAAAGAAGAAGGATTAATTGAGCCAACCACATCTCCTTGGGCATGCGAAGCGTTTTATGTTAACAAGCGGTCTGAACAAGTTCGTGGCAAACTTAGGTTGGTTATCAATTACCAGCCCCTTAACATCTTTTTCAAAGATGATAAGTTTCCACTTCCTCGACCTGAAATCCTATTCCAACACCTCTCTGATGCAAAGGTATTTTCAAAGTTTGACTGCAAGTCAGGATTTTGGCAACTTGGAATTGAGCCAAACGATAGGCCAAAAACCACCTTTGTCATTCTCGGTTATCATTATCAATGGACAGTCATGTCATTTGGACTCAAAATTGCTCCTTCAATCTTCCAATGAGCCATGACCAGGATCTTTTCAGAAATACAACATCAAGCTTTAATATATATTGATGATATCCTTCTTTTCTCCAAGGATATCTCATCACATGTCGACCTGGTGCAGAAATTTTGTGATATCTGTAATTCTGTTGGCCTCATGCTCTCTGAAAAGACGATGCACTTGTTTCAGACTTCTATTGATTTCCTTGGAATGGAAATTTCAGCAGGACAGATTACTTTATAGCCTCACATCTCACACAAGCTCCTAGGCTTTCCAAATGTTCTACCGGATAAAGTAACCATCCAGCAATTCTTAGGGCTTGTCAATTATATGGGCCTCTTCATCAAGGAACTTTCTCGATACACAAGTAAGTTTTCGCTACTCTTAAAAAAGTCTCCTCCACCATGGACAGAAGAACAAACTATAGCAGTACAAACCCTCAAACTCAAAGCCCAAACACTCCCACCATTATAGATACCTGACCATGGCCGACGAGTTCTTCAGACTGATGCCAGTGATGAATATTGGGGTGTTGTTCTTCTGGAAGAATCTCCAGATAACACTCGATATATCTGCGGATATAAAAGTGGAGTCTTCAAGCCTTCTGAGTTACACTATCACTCCACTTTTAAAGAGATTTTAGTTGTCAAAAGGGGCATCGAAAAATTTCAATTTCACTTGGTTGGCCATTCTTTTCTCATTGAAATGGATATGTCCAGTTTCCCAAAAATGCTACACTTCAAGCAGAGATCAATACCAAATCCTCAGCTCCTCCGTTGGGCAAATTGGTTCTCTCAGTTCAATTTCACAGTTAAGCATATTTCTGGGAAAACTAATGTTTTGGTCGATCAGCTCCTCCGTTGGGCAAATTGGTTCTCTCAGTTCAATTTCACAGTTAAGCATATTTCTGGGAAAACTAATGTTTTGGTCGATTTCCTATCCAGACAGCATCACTCTCATTTCATTGGAGTAATTGGATCTTCTTCTTCCAATCTAGATCCCTCTGATGGTGCACATGTCCCTTCTGATATTATGGCCTCCATATCTGCACTTCCAGTTGAACTTAGAGAAGTCATTTACTGGAAAATTTCAGACCAGCCCGTTATAGATGGCCTTCTTAAAGTTTTGACTCGCAAACATGACATGTACTTTGGCCATGTTCCTCATCCTGAAAGGCCCTACTTATTTCCTTTTTCGCATTATTAGTTTTTATAACTTTCCCAGAGAAGCCTACTGTTTCTTGATGCATCTGTTGCGTTCTTGGTGGATTGGTTTTTTCCTTGATAAACATCTTCTGTATGCTTATCTCTTTCAGTTACGGCCCCCTCATCATGAGCTTGGGCCTGATCAAACCAGATTTTACAATTTCTTATTAAAATTTGCCACCCATGAACAATGGCTAGCTCACCTCGCTAAATGGCCCCAAAGGTTTCTCACCATTGCTTTTTTTGCACCACTGGCCTCTGCACACAGGTACACTAGTATTGGCAATAATCCCATTGCAGCAGTTGAAGAAGAATGTTCCTACCAAATTCTCCGTGGATATCAACGATTATTATTCTTCAACACCCATAGCCGCCATACTTATCCAGGATCTGTTCCAGGCCGACGACATGAGTTTTTTATGGCTGTGGAAGCCCCATTCTGGCCCAGCTTCCACCAGTTCCAGTATTTCCAACAAGACATGATCCGTTGGAATGAAACTACAGGAACCACAAATTGGCCCATGCCCACTCCACCATATCATTCTGGACTCCTCTATAGGCGTACAGGCCTAATTGAGCCCGAAAATCATCTTTGGGATATTTTACATGTACTAATGGATGAATACCTTGTAGAACATCCCACTCATCTTGAAGATATCAATCGTGCTACCACTGCCCCACTTTGGCTCACCAGCTCATCCTCCTTAGAGGATGATTAGACTACACAGCAGTATGGACAAGACATACTGGGCACGCTTATCCCCATCACCTCCTAATAATACTCTACTTTTGTTCAATAAGGCACATGCTACCTCCATTATTGCACTCTTTAGTAAAGGTGGTCCAAAATACTCTGTCAAAAGCAAGGTCGTACATGCTACTTTACATAAAGAACGATGCTCCACCAACAGCACAATCATGTGAAGAAGGCTTAATCATGCGACAGCAGCTTTGTTTGATCCTCCCCCAAGAAATCTATATAACGCATTCATTTCCTTCCTGAAAGGGCATCGAGGAGTGGAGTTCTAATATTGAGTCAAGTTTTCTACAAGAGTCTTAGTTTTCCTGTTTTCAAGTTGTTATGTCTCATAAGTTATTGTGATGTCTCGTATGTCTAAATTATTCGGTGTATTACCCCTTTGGCTTATAATAATCCTTGTAATTGTGTTTGTCATAATATGTAATACCCCAGAATTTTGTCAAATAATTAAATTGTAACACCCCAACCCCCGTATCATCAAGCATTGGACCATCCACCGTTTTTCATAACAGTAGACTAAACCAGACGGCGGGTTGGGTCATGTTACGTTACAAGCGACGCACACTTGACTTTCTATTTCATTCATTTCATGCCTTGATCGTATTTAACAGTACATAACTTAAAATTAAGAATTTAATAAGGCAATAGTATAAGAAATAACTGAAATTCAAAAACTCAATTAATTAAATAAAA
>JAJIYU010011352.1:0-15376 GCA_030144865.1 Tinospora cordifolia
TATATACTTCTATGCTAACTAATTAATTGCATACCAATGACAAATATACATATATGTATTTATATATAAATATATACGTATATGTGTTTTAAATTCAACTTTCGGTTATTATGTCACTAAAATTTCATGTATTACAAATATTATGTCACCAAAAAATTCAGGTATTACATTCGTCGAATTGGACAAGTAGAGTATGAACTGGCCCTACCTCCTGAGTCGCGAATCCACCCCATCTTCCATGTGAGCTTGTTGCGTGAGTTCAAAATGAGGGAGAACGAAACCCCTTCTCCAAATCTATGCAAAATTCCATCGTCCTTTCAGATGTCATGCCCTCAACTACTCCCTAGAGCTATTCTAGGTCACCGTTGGGTCACCACCAAAGCAGGTGCTGAACAGCAGGTCCTAGTTTCTTGGACAGACACTACTGACTTTGAAGCTTCATGGGAGTTGAGAGATAACATCCTTGATTTGTTTCCACAACTAAATCTTGAGGACAAGATTGTGTTAGAGAAGGGGAGTGATGTTACAACCAACTCTTTGGAACCAGTTTCTCATGGACAAAAATTACAAGAAGAACGAAACCGATATGGTGTAACACCCCAGCTCCCAGTCCCTCATTATCTTGGGCCTCGCAAGGAAAGGAGCACTCGTGCAGCAAAAGATGCTGCGAAGTGGTCGTCCGCCAAGGACCAGAGTACTACTTAAAACCAGTTCTTTCATTTCAATTCTTTTTCTTTCAATTCAGTTTTTTTATGTAATGATGAAATCAATTCAAATAGCTAGAGATCCTTCAAAAAGAGAGTTCATAGGTAAAAGAAAATGATTAGTAAAATCTCAAAAAGAAACATGGGGTCTAAAAGCTCAAGTTGAAAACAGTTAAAGTTCACATAAGCAAATCAAAGCGATTAAATTACATGTAAAGTGAGAAGCTTCAAATCCAACATTTAAACAACCCGAAGATTTTTAAAATAAACTTAAAAATTTTAATTATGAATAAGATGATCAGTCCAAAAGAATGGGGCACATGCCCAGTTCAAATTAAGTACAAAGATGTTGTATACAAAAAGACATTAACAAACTCGCTAGTGAGGTTTCAACAAAATAATCAGAGTTGCCTAAAGATGGTCAACTCATATCGTGTCAACTGTCACCCGAAATGGAAAAATGGGATAAGTTCGAGAACCCAGTGGATCATACAACACATCATTAGTATTATTAAGACCAAAATACAAAGCATGCAAACACTTTCATTATATTAGAGTGTTTCAAACGCTTCATTGTTTTTGTCACAATTAAGTCCAAAAGATTTGTGGCTTTGATGCCCCCCTTGTGGTCCGAGACAACGTCTAGAGGTAACGCCCGAGGGCTAGTTACCTTTTGGGACCCTGATGGGGGCGTGAGATCCAAAATGTCACCCAACCCCACAGCCAGTCTAGTTGGGGACACTCACGATGACACCCAAAGGCCAGTCATCGCCCCATTACATGGTTTTAGTCTTAATTTAATCTTCTTTAGTTTCACAATCACATCGCAAATCATACATCATAGCTCCAATTGGGATAATGGTGACTACAAATATGTTAGCTAAAATCGCTCAGCAAGTAGTGGAACAAGTCATGAAAAATCTATCACAAATTTCAAACCAGCCACCAGTATAGCCACAGGCACAGCCTCAACCCCAAGTTCATCAGGCCCCACTGCCTAATGGTCCAGTGGTGTCGGACCGATTAATTGTGGATGACATAGAATAGAAGAACCTGTTGATGGAGTCCCAAAAGTTGCAACCTAGTACTTTTGAGGGTATGACTAATCACTTCACAGCGCATAAGTGGTTCATTGAGATGAACAAACATTTGAATATCTTAGGGGCAACTAGCCCCAGGAGAGTTGTATTAGTAGACACCAGTTTGAGGGTACTGCCTATTATTGGTGAGAAATGGTTATGAATCAAAGAAGAAGTAGTTATAGTCAGAGTTCATCCGACTAACATAGAAGACCATGATAGTAGCTAAATATGAGCAGAAACTCACTAAACTGTCTAGATTCAACCCAAAACTGATAAGGGATGAGCAGTCTAAGGTAGACAAGTTAGTCGAGGAATTGAACGTAGAAATACAGAAGATCATTCATCCTTTGACATTGATCGATTTTAAGGAAACGGTGGTTAGAGCACAGCTGATCAAGCGAGATCTCAAGTATGAATAAGCTTTGAAGAATAGACACAAGCGGTCATAACCAGAACAAGCTACAAGAGCCTCAAAGAAGAGGCAGAATAGACAAGATGAGTATCGAGCACCTTAGAATTACAATAGACCACAAAACCAGCAAGCACGGACTGATCGTGATAGGATGAATAGAGGGAGTAGGCAAAAGGTAATGGTTGGGCTTCTAATGCCACCAGAGAAGACATATTGCCAAAAATTGTCCTAGTAGAGCTCCAATTCTTCCTCGGCAACAGCAGACATGTGGACAAGATGGTCATCCACAACAAAGGCAATAACCACAGCCCCAACCGTAGCAGAATCAAGAGCAAAACTAGAATTAGGGCTGAGGACAAAACCAAGCTCAACTTTATGCTACTGATGCACAGGTTGATCTTACACCCACAGTGGAAGGTACTTTCTTTTTCTTTAATGTTGCTTTGAAAGTCTTGTTTGACTCGAGTGCTACTAAGTCTTTTATTTCTGAACACCTAGTTGATAGATTACAATTGGTGACAAACCTATTAGCTGTAACATTACATGTAGCCACACCCATAGGGTCACTGTGAACTCTATGAGATACTATAAATGTGACATTAGGTTTGGGGAGAAGCTGATTTCAACTAATATTTGTGCACTTCCTTTTCATGAGTATGACGTCATACTACGTATGGATTGGCTGACCTTATACTAAGCGAAGATAGACTATCAGAAATGGAGGGTGACCGTGACTATGCCTTTTGCATATGTGTTTAAGATTAATGGGGATATGCAAAGATTACTGAGGAGTCTTATGATAGCTATGCTACACAGTTTAACACAAAAAGAGAACTACATGCAGTTGTTGGAAGAGGATATTGAAAAGCAAAAAAAATTCATGAGATGCTTATAGTACAGGAATATGCAAATGTATTCCCAAATGATCTACCTAGACTACCAACACATAGACACATAGAGCTCAAGATTGAGTTGCATTCAGGTTCTGACCCCATAGCCATTCTGCCTTATAGAATGGCACCAGTAGAACTGACTAAACTAAAAACATAGTTAGATGAGTTCTGTGAGAAGAGATTTATTAGACCCAGTGAGTCACGATGGGGAGCTACAGTGTTATTTGTGAAGAAAAAGGATGGATCCATGAGGCTTTGTGTTGATTATCAAAAGCTAAATCAAGTAACGATCAAGAACAAGTACATGTTGCCCAAAATAGATGACATGTTTGATCAGTTAAGGGGAGTCACTCACTTCTCCAAGATTGATATACACAAAATAGCCTTCAGAACTCGATATGGGCATTTCGAGTTCACGGTGATGTCATTTGGTCTTACCAACACACTAGCTGCATTGATGGATCTGATGAATAGAGTCTTTAGACAGTATTTGGGTCAATTCATTATAGTACTTATTCATGACATTCTAATCTACTCTAGATCAGAAGCTAAGCACGTAGAACACCTAAAGATTGTCCTAGAGATGTTGAGAAGAAACGAACTCTATGCAAAGTTTAGCAATTGTGAGTTTTGGATGAAAAATGTCAAGTTCTTTGGCCATGTTCTCTCATCTGAAAGAGTTTCTGTAAACTCGGAGAAAGTAAAAGCAGTATCCAATTGGAAGTAGCCTAGGACTGTAACAGAAATCAAAAGCTTCTTAGGTTTGGCAGGATACTACCGCAGGTTCATCCAAGATTTCTCGAAGTTGACTGGACCAATGACTAAGTTAACCAGAAAGGGAGAAAAATTTGTTTGGGATGATAAGTGTGAACGATCATTCCAAGAATTGAAGAAGAAGTTAACTTCGACACCCATCTTGGTTACACCAACCCATGGTATAAAGTATGTGTTGTATACTGATGCTTCACAAAATGGATTGGGCACTGTGCTAATGCAATAAGAGCAAGTAATAGCTTATGCTTCATGAAAATTTGGAGGCATTATCTCTATGGAGAAAGCTTTGATTTATTCTTAGATCCTGAGAGCCTAAAGTATATTTACACTCAGAAGGAAATGAACCTTCGGCAGTGGAGGTGGATTGAATTTCTGAAAGATTATGATTTTCAACTGCATTACCATCTAGGAAAAGGGACAGATGTATCAGCTGATTAGTGACTATAACTTGGATATAACGATGAGTATATTTGGATGTTGTGACTTGTTAGCCGAATTTCTTACATCAGATAAGAGATAAACAGAAAGGGGATAAATGGATCATAGGAATGATAGAGGGTGTCAAAGGAGGCAAGCATACTAATTTCAGAATTGATGCAGAAGGTACTCTCAAACTTGGATATAGAATCTGTGTACCCAAGAGTGGACAGAGCAAAAGAACCATTCTAGACGAAACACATCAAATCAAATATACTATGCACCCAGGAGGTGACAAGATGTATCAGAATCTCAGGAAAGTGTACTAGTGGAGAGGCATGAAGAGGGACATAGCCAAGTATGTCTCTAAGTGTTTCACATGCCAACCGGTAGAGGCAAAACACAGAAGACCCTCAGGAATGTTGCAGCCACTTCTACTGCCCAAATGGAAGTGGGATAACATCGCCATGGATTTTGTCAATGAGCTACAAGGGAACCAAAAGGGAGAAGACACAATATGAGTAATCGTAGATCGTATCACAAAGGTAGTTCATTACCTACCCATCTGATCTACAGATTTAGTTGGAAAACTTGGAGAACTTTACGTCAGGGAGATAGTAAGGCCACATGGTGTACCCAAGACCATGGTGTCAGATAGAGATCCCAGATTCACATCTCAGTTCTAGCAGAGCCTGTAGAAAGAGGTAGGTAGTCGACTCACCATGAGCATTGCTTTCCATCCTCAGATAAATGGACAGTTTGAAAGGGTTATACAAGTATTGGAAGATATGTTGAGAGCTTGTGTCCTTAATTTCAAGGGCAATTGGAGCAAGTACTTGCACTTGGCTGAGTTCGCCTATAACAACAGTTATTAGGCGAGTACAACAATGGCTTCATATGAAACACTCTATGGTAGACCCTATAGATCTCCATCTTGCTAGACAGACTTTGAGGATCATGCAATTATAGGGCCAGACCTAGTACAAGATATGAATGAATAGGTGAAATAGATCCAAAAGAGGTTAACAACACCTCAGAGTGGACAAAAGAGCTATGCGGATAAGAGGATAAGGCCTCTACAGTTCCAAGAAGGCGATAGAGTATTACTATGGGTCAGCTCTTAGAAGGGGATTAAACTTCTGGGATAAAAGGAAAACTATCACCAAGGTTCATATGTCCATTCGAGATACTTAGACGGGTTGGTGAATGTGCCTATGAGCTGGATCTACCGAACCGAATGTCCTTGATTGACAACATATTCCATGTATTAATGCTGCATAAGTATGAATTAGACCCCTCTTACATCAGATATTGGGAGGAAGTCAACATTCGGGACAATGCTACTTACGAAGAACTAGTGATTAGAATATTAGATCGTAAGGTACAGAGTCTCAAAACTAAAGACATCTCTTTAATCAAGGTTATGTAAAGACACCATGACCTAAAAGACGCTACCTGGGAGTTAGAGAGTGAAATGCGGAAGAGTACTCGGACCTCTTCAACAAGAGCAGCTGACTAGATGGCATCGTACAAGTATGTGATCCCTTTTAAATTTCAAAGATGAAATTCTTTTAAGGGGGGTAGATTGTAATACCTCAAATTTTAATATATATATATATATTACAATAGCGTGACTACCGTGGTACCCAAAAATCAGTACCGCGGTAGTGTGTCGCAGAATTGGGACGAATGTGATACCGAGATTTCGTGATTTTGGGACATCGATGTGGTACTGCAGTACCAAGAACGGGATACCACGGTCCTACGATTAAAAACAGTCCCAATATCGCGATACTAGGACGAGATACCGCGGTACTGTAATAAAAACCAAATATATATAGTTTAACACACACAGAAACCTTATGTTATCAATTACCCCCACCAATAACCGCACGCTCTCATCTCTAAACCCTACTAGCTGCTACAGAAACGAAGAACCGAGAATTTGGAGTGTTACATCACTATTGAAATGATATCACTTGTCTCGATCCAATATGATCTACACTATTTATCAATAATTTAATGTATACTTCATTAATTTTTTGTTTAATATTATTATTAATCTATCCTTTTTAATTTTTGTTTGATAATTCTATTGATAACTTGTAATTATTTTTATGCTAATATTATTTCTTTAAAAAAAATAACCCATAAAGACTAAAACTTGGGAACTCCTTGTATTAGAAAATTGTTTTAACCAATTGAGTTCAAAGGTTATTCTTGTCAATAAAATATTTTATTTTAGTTTTAAGGCTCTTGAGTTTAGGTTTGAGATGTTATTTTACTCAAGACCTATCAACCTTGTACCTATGATTATTCATAAATAAATAAATAATATTTTTTATTTATTCATTCATAAATTCTAAAAATAATTGATATTTATGAAATTTATTATTTATTTAAAAATTTTAAATTTTTTTAAGGTATTGCGTACAAACCATAAGAAGAAGAAGAAGAAGAAGAAGAAAAGATGGTATAATCAAGTTAGACATGTCAAAAGTGTAACACCCCGCTTCCAGAGTCTCATCTTCCATGTCATCTAACGGTTCAACTCTCTTTGATCAAAAATCTTGGGATGCCCGGGAGACGCGCCCGTGCTACATTTTCTTTTTCTTGGACCTAAATCCACTAGGGTTCCTGTGTACATTAATCTATATATAAAATGACATCATGGTAAATAAGATTCTTTATTTATTCATTCGAAAATTTTGAGTATAATGATCCATCGCAGCAAAAAATAAATTCAAAGCTAAAATACATTATTTAGCTTGGGCCGATGCGCCCTACATTGAAATAAATAAAAACTTTCAATAGATAAACCTCCCCGTAAGCTGATTAATTCCCTGTGATGTAAAAAATAGGGGGGGGTGAGCTAAAAAGCTCAGTGAATCATTCCATCTATTTAATCCATTTTTTCAACCAAACAATGAAAGCATATCAAACACTTTCAGAGATTAATTCGATTCAACCAATATATTATTTCAGTCGTAATTTAGATCGAACGGGAATAACCTCTATGCTCCAGATCTAGGGAGAGAGATCAATTCTGAAACTCAAACCCATCTCTAGTGGGATCATTCTTGAAACCCATTCCATTATGGTGTCAATATTGACATCCAGTTCCAATTCTAGATGGAACACAGAAAGTCCCCCGTACCGGTACATGGTTGAAATCTTATTTAATCTTATTTTTGTGTGCAAAAGCATAGTAAATAAATATTTCAACAGTAATTAAACATACCAACAGTATAACATCATAAATCAACAGAAGGACAGATTTTTTATTTCTGATGTAGAAGATCGTACGAGACGCAACTATAGAGCATACTCTCTTTGTCATGAGCAACATGATAATTAAATGACACAAATGTAAAGAATAAAATTAAACTAACAAACAAGCAAGCATTATCTAAATCAAAATAATAAATTAAAAGAAAGGAAAGAAACTCACCTTGAGATCGCTTCCTAAATTCTTTGTAGCACTCCGTTGCTACTACTTCGCAAACTATTTAGAATAGCTCAAGTAAAGAAGAACTAGGACTAAGGTTGCCAAGAAGGAGGCAAAGAGAGAACAAGATGAATTTTTAACTCTTGTCTTTGGGATGAATGAAATGGGTAGAGTAGGGGGGTTTATATAGGGCCCTCTTCCAACTAGTGTTTCTATCTTTCCAATGTGGGACTATCATTTCCTACATATGCATACCTTAACATCACACCAATTGAGATATTTCATTCATGAATGCATTTCCTTTACACATACACTTCTCTATGTATATTACTATCATATTAAACAAAATATTATTTTCATGAGTGCATCTAATTAATACTTTATACACATACTTTTCTATATTAATATCATACTAAAAATATTATTTTCTTATTCAAATAGAGAAGTGGATATTTACCCAATATTTTTATATGTCTAATATTAATTAATGCATATCTCTTTGTACTTCTATGCTAACTTGTTAATTGCATATCAATGACATATATATATATATATATATATTTACTTATATGTGCTAATAAAATGTGTTTTAAACTTAAATTTTGGTTATTACATCACTAAAATTTCAGGTATTACAACCTACCCTCCTTACAATAAATTTGTACTTATCAATGTCAATGCTGTTTGGTTAGGTATTTTGGGTGAAGAGACATGGATATTTGTTCTTAATCTCGCTTTCCAGTTCCTAGGTTGCTTCTTCCAAATCATGATGTGTCTACAGAACTTTAACAAGTAGAATTTCTTTGGTTCTAAGACGTTGTACCTTACGATCTAATATACTAATTGCTGGTTCCTCGTAAGTTGCATTGTCTCGAAGTACAACTTCCTCCCAGTGTATGATATGTGATGGGTCTGGTTCGTACTTCCGCAACATCGATACATGAAATACATTATGCACTGAAGACATTCAATTTGGTAGCTCCAACTCATAAGCGCATTCCCCGATTCTCCTAAGTATTAGAAAGGGTCCAATGAATCTTGGTGATAACTTCCCCTTGAATCTGAACCTCTTAATTCCCTTTTGAGGACTGATTCTTAAAAATAATTGATCTCCTACTTGGAACTCTAAGGGTCTCCTTCTATTATCAGCATAGCTCTTTGGACGACTTTGAGCTGTAGCCAATCTCTTTCGTATCAGTTTGACTTGGTTGTTCATTTCTTCCACCAAATCTGGACCAATAAGAACATGATCTTCGAGTTCAGCCCAATAAGTTGGTAATCTGCAGGGCCTCCCATAAAGAGCCTCATATGGAGCCATCTTGATACTTGTTTGATAGCTATTGTTATAGGCAAACTCTGCTAGGTGTAAGTACTTGCTCCAGTTCCCTTTAAAATCCAGAACACTAGATCTCAACATATCTTCTAATATTTGGATGACCCTTTTAGATTGTCCATCGGTCTGATGATGGAATGTAGTGCTCATGGTGAGTCTGCTTCCTAGCTCTTTCTGTAAACTCTGCCAGAATTGAGAAATGAACCTAGCATCTCTATCCAACACGATGGTTGTGGGAACACCATGGCGTCTTACAATTTCCTTGACATATAATTCTCCAAGTTTCCCAACGAAATCTGTAGATCGAATGGGTAGGAAGTGAGCTACCTTCGTTAAACGATCCACAATCACCCATACAGTGTCTTCCCCCTTCTGATTCCTTAGCAAGCCGCTAACAAAGTCCATTGCGATGTTGTCCCACTTCCATTCTGGTATCGGAAGTGGTTGTAACATCCCTGAAGGTTTCTTGTGTTCTGCCTTCACTTGCTAACATGTCAAACATCTAGAGACATATTGGGCTATGTCCCTTTTCATGCCCCTCCACCAGTAGGTCTTTTTAAGGTTTTGGTACATTTTATCTCCACCTGGATGCATCATATACTTGGTCTGATGAGCCTCATCTAGTATTGTCTGTTTACTTTGCCCATTCTGAGGTACACAAATCCTTTTCCCAAACCTCAAGATATTCTCAGCATCTAACCTAAAATCAGAATGTTTACCCTGTGTAACTCCCTCAATCAGACTGGTAAGTCATTTGTCTTGTCTTTGTTCATCCCTGATTTGATGTAGAAGATTCGGTTGACAAGACATAGTGTAGAGATAGGCTTGTGTTTCATTTAGAGTTACACCCAGCCTAAAGTCCTCGATCAACTAGTACATATGGCCTTTCTCTTCCTCTTGTTTGTTGAACTTTCTACTCAAGGCATCAGCCACTACGTTGGCCTTCCCTGGATGGTAGTGTAGTTGAAAATCATAGTCTTTCAAGAACTCCATCCATCTCCGTTGCCTGAGGTTCAACTCCTTTTGGGTGTAGATATATTTCAAGCTTTTGTGATCTGAAAACAGATCAAATTTCTTACCATAAAGGTAATGTCTCCAAATCTTTAAGGCAAATACAATGGCTGCTAACTCTAGGTCATGAGTGGGATAGTTCTTCTCATGGACCTTCAGTTGTCGCGAGGCATAAGCGACTACTTGTCTTCCTTGCATCAATACTGCTCCCAGCCTATTTAATGATGTATCAATATAAAGGGTAAAAGTAACCCCATGGGTTGGAGTAACTAGGACGAGGGCCATAGTTAATCTCTTCTTTAGTTCTTGGAGTGATTGTTCGCACTTCTCATCCAAATTGAACTTAACTCCCTTCCTGGTTAGCTTGGTCATAGGTTCTGCTAGTTTAGAAAAATCTTGTATGAACCTTCTATAGTATCCAACCAAGCCTAAGAAACTCCTGATTTTCATAACTGTCTTTGGCTGCTTCCAATTCATGATAGCTTCCACCTTCTCTGGATCCACAAAGATGCCTTCTGCTGATACTACATGGCCAAGAAATTTGACTATCTTCATCTAGAATTCATATTTGATATATTTGGCATACAGTCAGTGTTTTCTGAGTGTTTCTAACACGATCTTCAAGTGTTCTAAGTGTTCCTCTTTGGACTCGGAGTATATTAGAATGTCGTCAACAAATACCACGACAAACTAGTCAAGGTATTGCCTAACTACTCGGTTCATTAAGTCCATGAATGTTGTTGGGGCATTGGTTAGACCAAAAGGCAATACTGTAAACTCGAAGTGACCATATCAAGTTCTAAAGACAGTCTTGTGAATGTCTGTTTCACGGATCCTCAACTGATGATAGCCTGACCTAAGGTCAATTTTTGAGAAATGAGTGGCTCATCTTAATTGATCAAATAAGTCGTCTATCCTTGGTAAAGGGTATTTGTTCTTTACCGTTACTTGATTCAATTTTCTATAGTCGACACAAAGTCTCATAAACCTATCTTTCTTTTTCACAAACAACACTGGAGCTCCCCAAGGTGATTTACTTGGTCTGATGAATCCTTTCTCTCGGAGCTTATCTAATTGGGTCTTCAACTCGATTAGTTCTACTGGTGCCATACTGTACAAAGGTATAGCTATGGGTTTGGTTCCAGGTTGGAGTTCGATCTTGAACTCAATACTTCTAATTGGTGGTAGTCCAGGCAAGTCATCAAGAAACACATCTTCATAGTCCTGGACTACTTCTAGATTCCTTATTTCTTTTGGTCCTTCAAAGTTTTCTTTTAAGAGGTTTTCGAGGTCTTCATTTTGCTTTAAGCAGTTCAACATGGCTATCATTGGGCTCTTAGGCAATTTATGAATATCAGCATCTATCTTGAAGGTTTCTCCTGAGGGCATTGTTATCGTTACTCTTCTTTTGGAACAATCGATTTGTGCCTGGTACTGATCACCCCAATCCATACCCAATATCACATCATACCCGTGGAATGGTAGTATACCAAGGTCGGCTGAAATTAGCTTATCCCCAAACCTAAGGTCACAGGTACACATTTGCTTTGATGTAACAGACGTTCCTATAGGTGTTGATACATTCAATGTTATAGGCAAAGTCTTTGTTACTAGTTGTAATCTATTAACCAGTTTTTTAGAAACAAATGACTTTGAAACACCCGAATCAAACAGCAGTTTCACAGTAGTGTTAAATAACAAGAATGTACCTTCGACAGCAGGGATTTGGTCTTCCGGGGCTTCAGCGATAGCAAATACTCTCGCCTGATTTTGCCCCCGACCTTGGTTCTGATTTTGTGCTCGACCCTGGTTTTGGTTTTTTCCCTAGTTGTTATTTTGCCGAGGCAGTTGTTGTTAAGCACGTATATTCTGTTCTCCCCCTTGATTATTTGGAGGTTGTTGTTGTTGTCGCATCTGGGTTTTGTTGGGACAAAACTTCGATAGGTGCCCTTGCTTATTACAGTTGAAACACCGCCTTTGACATCTTTCCAACTCCAATTGTTCTTCTGTTTTAGGTCGATTTTGCCCTTGAGGCATATTGTTCCCATTGTTCTGATTGGTATTCCTCTCTTTGGATCTCCTTGGTGATCTCTATCACCTCCTGGTCTCTTATTTTTGTTTCTTAGCCTTTGTTCAAAATTCAACTCTTGTTCTAGGGTTAATGCCCTGCCTACTACTCCTCTATATGTTTTCGGGCAAGCTATTTTTATCAATTTTCGGATCTCAATCTTGAGACCCTGGGTGAAACGGTTGACTTTTTTCTTCTCATCACTGATTAATTCAGGTGAGAACTTGGCTAATTGGATAAATTTGGCCTCATACTTGGCCACCATCATCTCTCTCTGCTTTAGCTGAATAAAGTCCTCTTGCATCTTTTCCAGTGTTGCTTCAGGGAAGAATTTCTCATAAAATATCTCTCTAAATTCTTCCCAATTCATTCTGCTAACATTGATAGTCGAGTCTATCTTTACCAGTCACCACCAACTTCTAGCTGGTCCCTTGAATTGATGGGTAGCCAGTGCTACCCTGCTAGGACTTGTAACTCTCAACACGTCGAAGTGTTCTTCTAATTCTTGGTACCAATAGTCAGCTGCCAAACTATCCGTAGTACCATAAAACTGTGATGGTCCCAGCTTCTTCAATTCTAACATCAATTTTTTGTGTTCGTTGTCTTCCAGGTTCTCTGGTTCTTCCTGATGATCTGGAATCTCAGGTGCTGGCATTTGCGGTTGTATTAGAATTTGCTCTTACGTCTGTGGTGCCGCTTGTGGTATCATTCGGGCTAGCGTCCACTCTATTTGTTCCATTACTCTCATGGTGACTTCATTCATCATATGTTCCATTCTAGCCTTCGTCATGTCGTATTGCGCTTCTTGAGAGTCGGTGTCGTCAAATGTATTACCTCTCGTTGCATATCTCCTTGGTCCGGCCATTATCTACACATCAATGCCGATTTAGTATTCATTTCTGCCTTTTTGTTTAGTTTGTTCTATCATAACTCTAGATTCATGTCTCTAGGTTTTGATTTTTTGAGTGGCCTAATAATTTATTCTTCTAAGTTCACTTTTGTTTTTGGGTATAAGAGTTGGTCTCATACAAACAGTAAGATCATCATGCATTCAATCATTTAAGAAATTCATGCTAGCATAGTAAAATTCTAGGCTTCCGCCTATGCCTTCAGGTTCGTGTGTCTCATACCACCCTTGCCCTTTGACATAGACTTCCACCCAAAGATTTCACTACACCCAATCAATTTCGCAAATGTCTTGATTTCTAAGGCTTCTCAAGCCCCACTATACTTGACTGTCTCATACCAACCAAGCATAGGGAAACAAGTTCGTCCAAAGCCACCAATCATTCACCAAACATAGTTCGCCATTCTTCGAGTTTAGGTATCTACTACATCCCTGAATCCTATGCGTCCCATACCACATAGAAACCAAAGATACAGGATCCTCCCGATCTCGTGTCCTGACCAAACAAGTGTTTCGTTTTCACACGTTATCAGTCTCTAGCTTATGCCCTAAAAGCTTATTCATGATTCACTGTGTCACTCTTGACAACCCCCAAGTCTCTACTTAATGTCTCTTCCCCAAACCTAGGTTCTTAAATTCTTGGCATCTCATTTGGATCATAGTGAATTCCTAGCCTTTAATTACCACCTCCTAGTTTTCATCTCGTAAGAAAGTAAGTGTGTTCTTCAACTTCGACTACTCATATGAGCTGGTGGGACAACCTCCAAATCAGACGGCGAGACCGAAGTCTACTTAGCAACCATGCTTTCTAGAACGGGATAACTCGTCTCCCTTTCAATGTTTAGCTTTACTCGAGACAAGGCTTACCCATTATCAGCTCAACTCGTAATCATTGTATCCAAACAAAATCTTTGAAAACATATATCTCTTTTCGAAAACAATTTTTCAAAATCATTTCAGTTTCCAAAACAGGAGGTAGGGCTTCTAAATTAAATAAATAAATAGTCTTACCAGACTAGTCAATTCCTTCTAATTCTTGCCTAAGGCATCTAAAGCCTGGGCTCTGATACCACCTTTGTAACACCCACCTCTAGAGTCTCATCTTCCACGTCATCTGACGGTTCAACTCTCTTTGATCAAAAATCTTGGGATGCCCAGGAGACGTGCTCATACTACATTTTCTTCTTCTTGGACCCAAATCTACTAGGATTCCTGTGTACATTAGTCTATGTACAAAATGACATCATAGTAAATAAGATTCTTTATTTATTCATTCGAAAATTTCGAGTACAATGATCCATTGCAGCGAAAAATAAATTCAAAGCTGAAATACATGATTTAGCTTGGGCCGATGTGCCCTCCATTGAAATAAATAAAAACCTTCAATAGATAAACCTCCTCGTAAGCTGATTAATTCCCTGTGATGTGAAAAATAGGGGGGTGAGCTAAAAAGCCCAGTAAATCATTCCATCTATTTAATCCATTATTTCAACCAAACAATGCAAGCGTGTCAAACACTTTCAGAGATTAATTTGATTCAACCAATATATTATTTCAGTCGTAATTTAGACTGAACGGGAATAACCTCTATGCTTCAGATCTAAGGAGAGAGATCAATTCTGAAACTCAAACCCATCTCTAGTGGGATTATTCTTCAAACCCATTCCATTCTGGTGTCAGTGTTGACAGCCAGTTCCAATTCTACATAGAACACGAAAAGTTTCTCGTACCGGTACGTGGTTGAAATCTTATTTAATCTTATTTTTGTGCGCAAGAGCATAGTAAATAAATATTTCAACAGTAATTAAACATACAAACAGTATAACATCATAAATCAACAGAAAGACAAATTTTCGATTTCTAATGTAGAAGATCGTACGAGACGCAACTACAGAGCATACTCTCTTTGTCATGAGCAACATGATAATTAAATGAAACAAATGCAAAGAATGAAACAAATACAAAGAATAAAATCAAACTAACAAACAAGCAAGCATTATCTAAATTAAAATAATAAATTAAAAGAAAGGAAAGAAACTCACCTCGACATCGCTTCCTAAATTCTTTGTAGCATTTCGTTGCTACTACTTCATGAACTATTTAAAATAGCTCAAGCAAAGAAGAACTAGGATGAAGGTTGCCAAGAAGGAGGCAAAGAGAGAGCAAGATGAATTTTTAACTCTTGTCTTTGGGATGAATAAAATGGGTAGAGTATGGGGGTTTATATAGGGCCCTCTTCCAACTAGTGTTTCTATCTTTCCAATGTGGGACTATCATTTCCTACATATGCATACCTTAACATCACACCAATTGAGATATTTCATTCA
>JAJIYU010011353.1:0-15376 GCA_030144865.1 Tinospora cordifolia
TATATATATATATATATATATATATATATATATATTATAGTTTCATTCTTATGAAAAATATGCTCTAATTTTTGGGTCGCGCAGTAAACTAATGCCTTGTATTGAAAATTACACTATGAAAACTATAAATCACAATTTCTATAATGATTTCGAATTGAAAAGATGTAAAAAATGGTTTACTTAAAATGTTGGATTTCCAAAGTGCACGACTCCTCTTCTTTTTCTCCCTTTCCTCTTTTTTTTTTTCTTTTCTTTGTCCTTTTTCTCTCTTCTTTTTCTCCCCCTTTTTTTGGGATTCTCGGATGGAATGAGATGAGCAAGAAATGAATCTTTGGGAGGGGTATTTATAGGTGTTGGGAGAATGAGATTAAGGTGGGTCCCATTGCATTAATAACATGATAACTATCTTCCTTGTCTCCTTATCTCATGAGTCATCAAGATAATCAATTATTTTTCTAATTAGTTTTTTTCTTTTATCCAATAAAAAATGTTTTATCTCTTATTATTTTATTTCTTTAATTTTTAAAATTTTTTTCATTATCCAACAATAATCCTTTATCTAACATTTTTATTGCTATTTCCAACCAAGCAATCATTCCTCAATTAAATAAATGTACACCTAGTCATTTATTTGGTTCATCCATTAATATATATATATATAATCATCATCATCATATACATTTATATATCTCAATATATATATATGTAAAAATTTTATTCATTTTATTTCTTTTGATTAATCCAACCTAACACATTTATATTCTATTGCTATTTCCAACCAAGCAATCATTCCTCAATTAAATAAATGTACACCTAGTCATTTATTTGCTTCATCCATTAATATATATATATATATAATCATCATCATCATATACATTTATATATCTCAATATATATACATGTAAAAATTTTATTCATTTTATTTCTTTTGATTAATCCAACCAAACACATTTATATATCCATACATAACTATATGTATACATATATATCCTTGAATTAAATTATTGGATTCATCATTTTCATTTTAATACCCACATTAATTAATTTTATTTCTAAAAATCACATATTACCATTTAATTCATACATTAAATTATACAATACCCGTAAAATCATATATTTTTATTTATAATCCATTAATTAATACATCAAAATACATGTTGAGCCCCTTAACTCAATTTCTTAAAAATGCAGGTCGTTACACTTATATGTCACTACTTGCGATTGACTAGCTACAAGGCAGATCGTAGGTATTCCCAACCTGAAGCTGCCTGCGAGAGCTCGAAGTCTTTGGGAGATGGTATGAGCTGCAGTAATTACTCTTTCTTAGACTGTGATACTGAGATGTGACTAATTTTAGATGTACTTGAGACTTTATACAATTTCGATTAAATTGGATCACAAGGAATACCGAGAAGCATTTCAACCCACTTTCGGTCTTAGGCTTTGACCAAAACCAAATGAATGTTTGAAACGCCTAATGTTTAAAAGTGTTTGTAATGTTTTTAATTAGGTCTGTATAATGCGTGTGATGTGTAGGAATGATCCACTAGGCTGTTAAGCTCACTCCCATTTATTTTTCAAGTACCCCATGGACATAGAGTATCATAACCTATATCAGAAGACTCACACTGTTGATTGATAATCTTACGGGGAAATTATTCGGGATAGGAGACTTTGGAGGTCATATTTTGTTTATTTCTATTAAACTGATTTTCATGTAATTATTTTGGTTTTAAATTTAGTCATTCAAATTATTGAACAATATTATATTTTTTAATATTTTCTATTTTAATAAAAGTTTTTAAATTGATTCCGCTGCGTGGTTTATGATTTGTAATCTCTGACTTAAGTTTGTCTTATTTAAATGTGAAAATTCGGTGAATGTATTGAAAAATTGTTTTGATCTTTTGTTTGTGAAACATGTGTTTCCAAATATTTATTTAGAACTATCTGGTAGCAACTTGAATTGAAGAAAGAAAAGATTTTGGCAGAAGAAACTTTTTTTAGTAGCATTCCAATTTTCAACGGGCAACGATCCATACGTGAGGTAGCACGTAACAAGAGGTCCGATTGAGAGTCGGGATGTTACAATTATCGTATTAGAGCCCATTATTATGATACACTGGGCTGGAATTGAGGTTACCAGATTCGATTTTCACTGAATTGGAGATTTCACTGAACTTGATTTTCACTGAGAATAATTTTCATCGGATTTGATTTCAACGAAAAATTAATTTTTCTAAATATGATTTTGAAAAGTGGCAGTACGGGTAGAAGTCTAGAGGAGAGTCAGTGATGTTATCTTACTCAAGTTGGCTAATACTAGTATTGGTAGTTGTCCTTGATAGTTGACCTCTTCTCAGGATAAAGTTCACATAAGGTGTGATGTTCTTCTGTAGGAGAATGTCCTTAATGGTTGACTTTTGTTCTGATGAAAGGTCCTAGAGGGTTGATTCCTATTCAGGAAAGGTCTAAGACTTGGGGTTGATGGTATCATGAGAAACAATTGTATAAAATTGGATAGAGATTAATATTAGGTGGCTAGAAGTCTAGGAAAATACTAGGGTGATGCCAATGTGCTTGAGTTACAGTTGCAGGTGTGACTCAAGGTGATGATGTCACATTGAAGTTTTATGAAGTCGAACTTAGCAACCCTACTGAAGGATATACTAGCCAAATAAAGTAATGAGACCCTAGGTCTAGGTAGATATCGAGTGCTACCTCAAGGGTACAATGGATCATGAATAAATTAAAAGCTTTTATAGTATAGGTTAGGGACTGATAACGTGTTTGAACGCACATTTGTTTAGTCAGGACCCAAGTTTGGGAGGAGTCTGTATCTTTGGTCTCTATGTAGGATGGGGTGTATAGGGATTTGGGGATACGGAGGAATCTTGAATTCGGAGAATGATGGACCATGTTTGGTGAGTGATCGATTTCTTTAGCTGAACTTGTACGCACTATATTGTATTGGGATGGGGCAGTACCGTATGGTGGGTTTTGTGTCAACCTTAGAACACGTCTGTGGGTGTACTGTCGCACTATTTTTAACCAAGTGCCTAGTTAAAAATGGTGGGACATCTGCCTTCATGCATATCGAGACACTTGCGCCATTGTTTCGGTGTAATATAATTCTAGGTGGAAGTTTGTGTGAAAGGGCGAGTGTGGGATGGGGCACACAGACCTGGAAGCGCAGATGGAAGCTTGGGGTTACATTATGCTAGCGTGCATTGTTTGCTTGTTTGTTGGGTGATTGTTTATTATATATGTAGTTTGATTGTTTTGAGTATTATAACCCAAACTCCTATACCCAGAAACAGGCGAAATGTTGTCAACTTAGAAGCATAAGCCCTTAAACAATTAAGACAAAGCAAAAACTTAGAGACAATGCACCTAGAGTCACCCTAGTACGATAAACGCGAAAGAGTATAGGTGGGTAGGAAGCCATAATATATGGGTTAGGATATCATAGTTTATATATTAAACCACGTCAAAGGTTGTGAACTCGTAGTTCCTCTCAGTATAAATTCGAAAAGAAGGTTATGTTCACAAACTTTCCATTGAAAATAGGACTACGCTATTCCAAAAATCACCAACGATAATTGAAGACATAATGCCTCAAGCTAGAAGGGGGTGACCATTATGGATTTGCTTAACTATGTGAAAGACTCGAGGAAATTTAATTGATTATCGGGGAATGTTTTCAAAAGAACAACAAACAGACATTCTTATCATTGCAAGACAGTGAAACTGATGAATAGGATCTGGTTGAAGATAAAATTGTCATATAAGTAGGATTAGGGTAGCGAAACGGAAGCGAATGAACCCAGGACAAATTGTGGAAATGTAGATCGATTGACAATACTAGTCAACTTGATTCAAATTTCGAGAAAAAATTTTATTTAAGGGGAATAGATTGTAACACTCCGAAAGTCTATGAGCACGTACACCTTGCAAGTAAACATGAAATAAAATATCTTTTCGTAGAAAAAATGAGAATTTAAAATAAAACAACAAAAAATAATAAAATAAGTAAGAGTCCCTGCAATAAAAGAAAAAATAAATATTAAAAATAATAAAATAAATTTTTAGAATTTATAATGTTAAATAATAATAATAATAATAATAATAATAATAATAATAATAATAATACGAGCTTTACAAAATATAAATAATAAAAAAAATCTAAGATTTATTTGAGAATAAAAAATTTATATTGAGTAAAGAAAAAATTAATAAATATTAATAATAAAGATCATAATTATTAAAATATATACCTAGGCTACAGTTTGAAAAAATAATCAAATGTTAGTGTTTGTAAAAAAAATGAAAAAGAAAAAGACTTCTCTATTGACCGAGAAAAAAAAAACAGGGGAAATTTCAAGAAATTGTAAGATGGGATTTGGGCGATGATGTTGGTCGAATAATTTGGAGAAAAGGAAGAAAATCTAGTTTGGTTTGGCCATGATGATTGAGCCACAAATAAGGGATGAAGAACCAAGAACAAATCTGGATTTTTACTTGATTGAAGAACCACAAGCAGGGGATGTTCTGATTTTCTGGGTTGATTTTCTGGTGTGTGTGGTTTGAGTTTATGATTTTTGGTTTGAGTAAATGAAGATTGTAGAAGGAGTTTAGCTGATTGGTGAAATTATGCTTGCTGGATGTGATTGAGCTTGTTGGACGAAGAGGAAAAAAATAAAAACCCAGATTTCAGATTGAGTGCTTGCTGAACGTGAAGAGAAAGAGCTGGATTTTTAGCAATCTGGGGTGGTTTGAATGAAGAAGAAAAACCAACAACGTGCTCAGTTTTTGTGGTAGCATTTGAACGAAGCTTGAAGAGAAGAAGATCCGAGCTGCTGGTTTTGAAGATGAAGAACGACGAACATGGTGGCTGGATTAATTTGAGAATTTAGGTTTGGGAGTTTGGTTTGATTGTGAAACCGTGAACAAATGTGCTGCTGCTGCCAGTTGAAGGATGAAAACCAACTAGCTGGTTGTGCGGCTAGTACGTGGTGAGGAGGAAGAATGAATGCATAGGGGGGCTGAAAAATCTGGTCTTTGAGTTTTGGATTTGGATCATGCGTCTAGCAGAAATGGAAGAAGTAACGGCTGAAAATTTTTTGTTTATTTTCTATTTTTTTGGCTGTTGAAAACAGGGAAGAAGACGGGTTAGATTTCTGATTTTGAATCATCATTACGTTGTGTGTTTTGATGATTTGTGGTTGAGGATTTAACGTGTTTGAGCTGTTGAACATGGATCAAGTCGTTGAATATGAATCATATTTCTAGTGTGCATTTGGATTCAAAAAAATTTATGGTTTGATTTGGTGAAGAGCATATTTGAAATCTCTACATGTGAAATTGAGTTGACGAATGCGTTGATGTTGCTAGATTTTTGGTCACTATTGGAGGATTGAAACAAATTAGTTGGGGGTTTTGAGTTGTGTTGTTTGAACGAAGAAAATGAGTTGCTAGTTTTGAGGTGCGAGGAAGGAATTTGCGGTTGGTGCGATCTGTGCAAAAGACAGCCTGAAACAAAGGAACTTCGTCGTGGGACGTCGCTCGCGCGAAGAAGACAAAAAAAGGTATGAAAATAAATTTATTTTATTTTAGTTAAATCTTGTGATCTCGAACTAAAATTAATTTGGAATAAATTATAAAAAAATTAATTTAGCTTAACTTTAAAAAGTTTAGAAAACTTGAAAGCAAGTTCATTTTTGAAATCCAAATTAAAGGATTTCGTTTATCAAATCCTAAATTAATTAAGAATAATTTTTATATAATAGATGAAGAATAATATTAGAAAAAAAAAATCTAGTCATTCGAATTAGTTGAAAACTTGAAAAGTAAACCTTTAGAAATTTAGATTCTTTTATAAGAAAATAATAAAATCTTAGGCCTTAAAACTAAACTTATAACATTTAGAAATCTTATTTTATTCGTAATTAATTAAATTACGATATGAATAAAATTATTTAAATTATGAAGATTTGGATATTAGAAATCTATAATTTAGATTTAATACCTAAAGATAAATAATTTATTTTAATAGTTAGTTAGGAATTTTTATATGATTAAATAGAAATTCAAAACTTAGTTTAAATATTAGATTTAAAAATCTTATTTTAAGTGAAATAAGATTTATTAAACATAAGTTATTATTTTTAAAACCCAATTTAAGTTTTAATGTTTTAAATTATTTGTTCGGCACTAAATAAATTATAAAAAAAAATATGAATAAGTTATAGAAGCTTGAAAATTAATTACAAAAGTTTTTATTCTTAAATTAAGAAATTCGGAAGACTTAGAAATTGTATTAATTTGAATTGTGAAATTCTAGAATTTAGGAATAACTCGAAATTAGTTGAAGTTGATAATTAAACCTTATAATTAATTTAGAAACTATTTAGGCTTAAGAATATCTTGGATTTTATTGAATATGAACTATGAACTTAGAAAATTTTCTTGATTGTTAAATTTCAGATTTGACAATTTTATAATATCAAATTGCTTGAAGGAAAGCAAAGAGCCCTGAAGATCGGCAAAATCAGGTGGGTGTGATTTCCTTGCTCATACGTATTATATAGATTTAAAATTCAAAGCATTTGTTTGAATAGTTCTAGGTTATTGAAATTTTATTAGGAAATTGATTGAAATTGTTTGATATGCTTGAATGATGTGTGATGAATGACTATTTAATTATTTCATGCATAAATAGGAAAACATGCTCTTAGATTTTATAATTTATTCTTGTAAACTGTCATTTTCAATAGCATGCATTATTTGTTTAATTTTCTATTGTATTGTGTGATGATTGATGTGATTGAATTTGATTGTAAAACTAAAATAAGACAAATGATTATTAAGAATCCACGTACCAGTGTGATTGACAATCCTGAAGCGGATCGAGGTGGTATCTCCTATATGCCACCGCTTGAGATTGACTAGCTACAAGGCGGATCGTAGGTATTTCCAACTTGAAGTTGCCTGCGATAGCTCAAAATCTTTGGGAGATGGTATGAGTTGCAGTAAGTACTCACTCTTAGACTATGATATTGAGATATGACTAATTTTAGATGGTACTTGAGACTTTCTACGATTACAATTAGATTGGATCATAGGAATACCGATAGGCATCTCAACCTTCTTCCGATCTTAGGCTTCGACCAAAACCAAATGAATGTTTGAAATGCCTAATGTTTGAAAGTGTTTGTAATATTTTAGATTAGGTTTGTATAATGCGTGTGATGTGTAGGAATGATCCACTGGGCTGTTGAGCTCACTCACATTTATTTTTCAGGTATCCCTGGACATAGAATATCATAACCTATATCAGAAGACTCTCACTGTTGATTAATAATCTCATGGGGAGATTATTTAGGATAGGAGACTTTGGAGGTCGTATTTTGTTATTTCTATTGAACTGATTTTCATGTAATTATTTTGGTTTTAAATTCAGTCATTCAGATTATTGAAAAATATTATATGTTTAATATTTTTTGTCTTGATAAAAGTTTTTAAATTGATTTCGCTACGTGATTTATGATTTGTAATCTCTGACTTAAGTTTGTCTTATTTAAATGTGAAAATCCAGTGAATGTATTAAGAAATTATTTTGATCTTTAGTTTGTGAAACATGTGTTTCCAAATATTTATTTAGAACTATCTGGTAGGAACTTGAATTGAAAAGAGAAAAGATTTTGACTAAAGAAAAAAAAAATTTAATAGCATTTCGATTCTCAACGAGCGACGATCCACACGTGAGGTAGCATGTAATAGAAGGTCCGATTGAGAGTTGGGCTGTTACATGTATGAAGGTGCTACTAAATTTTCACCAACAAGGAGAGGCCATATTGCTTGCCCATCCATTTTTGTTCTAGTTCTATTATTTTCTTCACTGTAATTAGTATTTTCTTTGTTGGGATTTTAATTAGTAAGATAAAGTAATTAAATGGAAGAATTTGCTGCATAAAGGATATTGTGTAGATTTGCATCATTTGAGGGCTTATTATCATTTCTTCAGTCCAAGCTTTGGTTACATTAATGAGCAATTTATCAATACACTAGTGGACTCTCCCTCAATTTCTTGTCTGTTGTACCCTTTTTTTTTCCCTTACTAATCTATAAATGAAAGCTTTTATGAATATAATTGGTAAGAAAACTACCATTTTCTTTGTAGCATAGCACGTCATGAAGTAGATGTAATTTTATTGTGTTATGGGAAGAAAGCACCAAAGAAGGTCTACTAAAAAACTTAGGTTGTTTCTAGGTCATTGTCATTCAACATCACTACCATATTACTACAGCGATAAGATTACGAACCTTGTTCTCGGTTATTCATGGCCATGCATTTCGTATAATTAGGTAACTTTTAGAGTTGATCAGTTTGATGACATGAAGTTCAACAATGAAGTTTAACATTATTTTGATAATCATGAAATGTTTTATGCATTTGATTGTCTTAGCATTTTAGACTAAAGTGTAATCTTATCATTGGATATGAATTGGTTTTTTTGATTTTGTAGTGTTGAAGAATTGGAAGAGGCTATAATTTACAAATTCAATTTTCCTTCAAATGATTCTAGCAATTTGATATTGGCAATTAATGTCAATGGCATGAATGTAGCATGAACACTGAAGATAGTGATAAAGAGTATTCTACTACAATGACAAACTTGAGGCTTATGAAGAGGACGCTTCCTGTTTATGGTGCAGATCTAACATTGGACAATAATGCATTACCAAGAGCAATCATACCAATTGAAGGACTTGCTTCCCAATTAGGTGAAACATTTGAGATGTTTGCAGACCACACTGAGCCATACGAGTTAGAATATGAAGAATCTAACGATGAGGTTTTAACTCCTGAGAGCACTAACAATGAGAATTGGATGCAAGGAAGGTATGGTTGTTATTTATGTTGTCATGTATGCTATTTATCAATTTATTATGTCTCCAAGTATGTAATCTAACCTTAGATTGTCACCTATATATCAGGTCAAAGAAGCAAATAAATTTGATATAGGATCCTAATTGCAACCACAAAGATTTGGATTTTAAAGTTACGATGTGGTTTGACAATCAACATCAGTTTAAGAGAACAATTTAGAACTATGCAATTGAATAAGGACTTAACGTTAGATGGGTTAGAAGCAGTCACAAGAGAACAAAAGTAAGATGTGTTGATAATTGTTCTTGGAGATCATACTTGAGTAGACTTGAATCAAAGAATACGTTTGTTATTAAATTAGTTGAAGCAGAACATTCTTGTTATAGGTCAATAACAAATAGATAAGTGAATAGTGAATGGTTAGTAGAAGGCTTCTTGGAAACCTTTCTTCGAAAGCCATTTTATTCTGTAGATGACATGATGAAGGACATATTAGAAAAGTATGCTTTGAATGTCACAAAATGGAGTTGTTATAGAGCGAAAAAGAAAGCTATAAATAAGATTATAGGCAGTCTTGAAGAGCACTATGCTAAACAAAGGCATTTTTTGGGAGAGTTGATTAGGGTGGACAGGGAAGGTACCTTTAGTCTAGAAACAAAAAGAGATGCAACTTCTTCAAGTCCAATGTTTTGTAGGTTGTATATATGTCATAGTGGTTTATGGAAAGGGTTTTTGAATGGTTGTAGGCTTGTATTATGTCTCGATGACTATTTCTTGAAAACTATTGTTGGAGGGACATTGCTATCCACAATTGGCAATGATGAGAACAATCAAATGTTTCCCGTAGCTTGGGTTGTGGTTTGAAGTAAGAATGAAGACAATTGGTTCTATTTTTTGAGAACCTAGTTTGATGACTTGGGAATAGTAGATGGTCTTGGACTGAAATTGATCTTACACCAGCAAAAGGTAGTTGACATGTACTATCTTTTTGTGTTATGGTTTATACTTTTGGTATGCTTGGATTTTTTTACTAAACTTATTAATTACCTTTACTTTTGTTTTATGTAGAGGTTATTAAGTGCTGCCCATAGGTTGGTGTCATATGCAAAGCATAGCAATTGTGCCCGCTACATCTATGCTAATTGGAAAAAGACTTACAAAGAGCAAGAGTTAAGACATTATTTTGGAATGTGTCAATGCAACTTTTGAGGTGGAATTCAAGGAACACATGCAAAGAACTGGATCCTCAAGCAAGTGAAGCATTCGTGAACCAAAAGCTACATGTGTTTTGTAAGACATTTATTAGAACACTCCCGAAGTGCAGAAATGTTGACAACAACCTTACTGAGACATTCAATGGGTACATTACAAAGGCAAGAACCCTCCCAATGGTCAGTATTTTATATGAAATAAGGACTGCATAGATGGAAAGAATGAAGGTAAAGGATGATACAATTAGAAATAGTCAACATGTTGTGGGCCATAGAATACGAAAAAAAACTAGAGAAAAACAAGTACAGTTCAAGATTTTGTATTCGCAAAGCAGCTCCTGGGAATAAGTTCCAGGTTATGGTAAGGGATGATGGGTTTTGGTGAGCTTTTGATTGAGATCTTGCACTTGTAGAGAGTGAGAATTGAGTGGTATTCCTTGTTGCTATGCAGTATCATGCATTAATTTCTTAAAGCAAGACCTAGTGACCTATGTTGACAAAGAGTTCTACCAAAAAACATATCAATACTCATTGGAGCTTATAAATGGAGCAAGAATTTGGCCAGAAGTTGAAAGAGACGCAATCTAGCCCCCATACAAGAAGATGCTATGTAAACCTAAGAAGAATAGAAAAAAAAAATTAATTGATGAAAAATAAGGTGTTGGAAAGAAAATGACAAGGCATGGACATTCCATGCCTTGCATATTATGTGGTGAAGTTGGGCACAATAAGAGAGTTTGTCTCAATAAAGACAAACCTGAATTTGCTCCAACTATTCATAATCACATGTTTACTTTATGCTACAGGGAAAGAGAGGTAGGCTAAGGAAGAATAATGTTCATGCACGAACAAGCTCATAATCACAAGTATGTGACACTGCAAATGGAAGTCAAACGCAAAGTTCTATCAATGTAAGTAATGTATATTTGTTTTTAATTTGGTGATTTAAATGCAATATTTATACATTATTCTTAATTGGTAATAGTATTGGTAAAGCACCACCTCAAGAATCAACCCAAAGTGCAATGCATACTTCGAATACTACAAGGCCACCTTCAATGAGTGAAGGTGAGAAAAGGAAGTACTATGGTGAAATATGACAGGTTAACCTTGCTTTTTTAATACTTTTTTGTGCAAACAAAAGAATAATATCATTAGACGAATTGATCTTGATAATAATATATAGGTTCGAAAGGGAATGGGGGTAAGGATATTTGGTGAAACTAGCAATATATATATGATGGTATGTGATATGAGATTATGTGTGAAATTTTTTCAAACATGTACCAATGTCTCCACTTATTTGGATTATATTTACTTACGCATATGAGACGACCCATATTTTTGGAAACACAAAATTTATGGGTTCAATATATGTATTCACATGTATTTTTCTGAGTTTTTAATAAAAATACATAATTTTTTTTCAATTTTCTCTCATTTTAATCATTTAATTGAAAAAAATTAAATTAATTGAGAAGTATAATTTTTGGAAGGAGAATACATTAATTATTGAGGAAATACAATTTTTAGAGTAATTATTTAATTTTTTAAAAAAGAATATTAAATTTTTAAAATATTATTTGATTTTTGAGAAAGAAAATGCTAATTTTTAGGTTGAATATATAATTTTTGAAAAAAAAATGTTTAAATATTAAAATTGGTGGTATAGATGAAAATTTTGAAGATAATGGTGGGTTAATGAATAAATAAAATATAAAAAATAATATATATATATATATATATATATAGAGAGAGAGAGAGAGAGAGAGAGACCCACACACACAAATAATAAGAAAATGAGAAAAGAAAAAAAAATTGAGAAGGGGCAGCCCAGGCCTTGGTTGGAATCACGCATGGGCTGGGCCATGCGCCAGCTTCTTCATCTATTTTCTACATTTCCTCTATTTTTTTAGAATTTCAGCTACAAAAATCAGGTTTTTGCCCCTGTTTTGGGACATGATTTTGACTATGTAACAAGACTTCTGGCTAGATCTATAAGTATGGACAATAAGATACTTTGCATAGCAACTCATGAGCCACATAAATAGTCACATGACAATTTATTTTTTCATGCAAAAGTGCTCCAACATGCAACAAAAATCTAGTTTTTGAACAAATTTTTTGGGCAACAAGTCATATTCAACCACCCATAACTATTTTGTCTCAACTCTGATTTGTGTGATCTTAAAACTATTGGAGAGCCCTCATTATACTCTTTAAGATCATCCTTACCTTTGGCTATAATAACCCAAGTTTTGTAATGCGTGTATGTCAAAAACATAATTTTTAAAATATAAAGTAATGTAAAAAACAAAAAATTTTAAATTAGAAATTAATCAAAAATACATATATGTAATAAGATAAAATAAATAAATATCCAACATTTGTATCAGAAATGAAATTTAATGTTAAATTATCTCAATTATTAATTGGAAAATAAAATTTAATTGGTGATGATTGGAATAATAATGGAAAAAAAAAGAAGAAACATAAAGAAATATAATAAAACAAATAAAAATAAAACAGAAAATTTTGGGTTTAAAATTGTTTGAGCAATCGTTTGAAAAAAATGAAAATTCAACGACCAAACCAGAAAATTTTGGTTTGGCGGCGAGAAAGAAGAATCTGGGAGACTCGATTTGGGCGGTGAAATGGTCGAAGTCTTTGGATAAAACGAAGCAAATCTGGATTTTTTTTTGAGACATTGAAGCTGATAAATTGAAAAAGGAAGAATAAAATTTGAAACGAGATCCGATTTTTCTGGGCTCGTGTCCGTGAAATTGAAGAAGAGCAAGCTGCAAATTTCATTTTATGATTCAAATTTTTGGGTTTAGGGCATCCATTCGGTGTAACGGGAGAGAACAATTTGAAGCTTGATGGGTTGTTTGAACAATGGAAGCAGAATCAGAATTTAGGGCTTTAATTTCTGGTTTGGGGCGTCCATGAAATCGAAGAAGAGGAGACCAAATCTGGAAGTTGTGATTCAAAATTTTGGGCGTTCGTTTGTGTAACAGAAAAGGAGGAAATAAAAATTCTAGTTTTCTTGTTTTGGATTTGGTGTTTAGCAGAAAAGAGAAGAAGCTACAACTGATTTTTGTTGTTTTCTTTTTTGGTTCGTGGTTGCATAACAGAGGTGACGGTGCTTGAATTTTTGGGTTCAATTTCTCGTCTGAAGCTTGATTTTTTTATCGTTCTGGTTTAAATCTGTGATGGGTGGTGCGATTTGATGAATTTTCTGGTTGAGTGGATGAAAACGAAGCAGAGGATTGATAACTTAAGTTGCAGAACGTGTTGATTGTTGAATGAGTTTGAGCTTGCTGAACAGTAAATTGAATATCAACTTGAGCTACTGAACGTGATGGATTTTGATGATTTTCAGACATGAAATGGAGTTGCTAAAAGTATTGAATTTCTAAAGGTGTTGAGTTGCTAGAAATTACTTTGAGTGTTTTTGATGTTTGCTGAACGAGTTTGAGTTGCTAAACATGAAAGTAAATTCCAGAATGGGGAACCAAATTGGGAAGGTGCGATATTTATTTTTTTGTGATCTTGAACAAAAATTTGTTTAGAATAAATTATTAAAATAATTTAACTTATTTTAAATGTTTAGAAAATTTGAAAAAAAAATTTAACATTTTTTAGAAAACTTAAATTAAAGGGTTATGCGGGCACGATCCAAATTTAAAAGATTTTTACGATTAGAATCCTAATTTAATTAAGAATATTTTTTAGATAGTAGATGAGGAACAAAAATTAGAAGCTTAAAAATTAAATTATTTTAATTAGTTAAAAATATAAAAAATAAATTTTTGAAAGCTTTAAATCTAGTATAAGAAAAGAATAAAATTTTAAACATTGAAACTAAAATGACGAGATTTAGAAGTCTTATTTTGTTTGTAACTAATTTAACTTAGACACGAATAAATTATTTAAATTGTGGAGACTAGAAGATCAAAGAAAGTTTATTTTAAATTAATTTTAAATATATGGATGTGAATATTAAAATACTTTTGATTAGTTAGAAAATGATTAAATAAAAAGCCATAAAAATTACTACATTTCTTTTTAATTAAGAATTTATTTTATTTAAATAGGAAAAAGATAATAATAACTTTAAAATAAATTTATTTAGAAGTGAATAAATTATAAACGCTTAAAAATTAATTATGAGAGTTTTATTTTTAGATTAAAAGTTTAAATTAGTAGATGTGTACTTTTATAAAATATAAGCTTAGAAGTGTTTTTAAACTAAATTTGGATAAACACTGAGGGCTTAGAAAATAAATTGAAATAACCTTGAATTAAATGAAATTAATATTTTGACTTCATAACTATTTTAGAAATTATTTAAGCTTAAGAATAGTTTCGAATGAGATTGAATATGAGATAAAAATTTAAGAAGTTCTATTGATTGTTAAATTTCAGATTTCACAATTTTAGAGCGTTGAATTGCTCGAAGGAAAACAAGGTAGCCCTAAAGATCTACGATATCAAGTGGGTGTGATTTCCTTGCTCACATGTATTATATAGATTTAAGATTCGACACATTGTGTGGTAGTTTTAGGGTAATTAGAATTTCATTAGAAAATTTATTGAACTTGTTTGATGTGCTTGAATGATGGTGCTTGTGTGATGGTGTGATGAATGATAAACTCTTTCATTTCACACATAAATATTTTATGATATGCATAAACAGAAGAAATGCAATAGATAGCATTAGTTATTCATTTGACTATCATGTAGATTGTATTGTATTTTAAAACATTTGTTAGTTATTCAGACTGCTATTGAATTGCATGTATAATTTGATTAATTATCTATTGGATTGTGAGATGCTTGAGTGTGATGGAATTTGTATGTGAAACTAAAATAAAATGATGGATTATTAAGAATCCACGTACTGGTGCGGTCGACGAGCCCGAAGCAGATCGAGGTGGCATCTTCAATATGTCACTGCTTGAGATCGACGAGCTACAAGGCGGATCATAAGTATTTCCAACCTTTAGTTACCTATGACAGCTAGAAGTCTTTGGGAGTTAGCATGAGACTGCAGTAAGTACTCTCTCTTAAACTGTGATACATGTTAATATTGAGACATGACTGATTGTAGATGGTACTCGAGACCTTCTATGATTAGACGAGATCACGAGAAATACCGAGAGTCATCTCAACACTCTTCTGGTCTCAAACTTCGAAAAAAATCAAATGAATGTTTGAAATGCCTTGCTTGAAAGTGCTTGTAATGTTTTGAATTTTAGTCTATATAATG